>JAPKLY010000221.1:593277-625876 GCA_026898435.1 Prunella vulgaris | reverse complement strand
AGTATAACTCCACTTAAGACCTCAACAATATACAATAGACATAATGGCCATGTTGAATTATACATATGTCTCTTATTTATATAGAAAACATAAATACTTATAACTAATCAGAAAGTGTGAAATTATATATAAATACGCTAAACAATACATTATAGTACACAAAATAATACACAAAATAGGTGAAATACATGCATACTTAAACTGTAATCAAGGTCCACAGGGGCAGCAGAGACCGTTCAGTAACGATACAGATAAGCTGAGTGTGAGTAAAGTGCTCGGAAGCTCAGTAGAGATAACAAACCTACTGACTGCTTGTAAGCTAGTCAGTTGGACTACTATCTCAGTGAGCTAGAGTACGTGCGGAAAGTGAGCCTTTAGTTTCTACTCGTTTTAGTTTCTGAAAATGTTTTCTCTGAGTTTGCTTAGTAAACTGGTGGTTAAGGCTGAGTGCACAGTATTAGGATTCAGGGTGATTGATTCAGTCCTGAATATAAAAACAATGCAGAATGTTCAGTTTAGTTTGGGACAGTTATGATCCTGAACAAGAATGTAAATCAGCACACAAGGGTCTTTTTAACGTGGTTCGGAGATAACCAACTCCTACGTCCACGGCCTGATTTAACAGGAAGCTATCCTCAAAACCCTAAGGATAGGTACTTGGTTTTACATGCCAAGGGACACGAATAGCCAACTTCCTTTCTTAGGAACTGACCCCTGGGCGTTTTACAAGTCATAGTCCTTCTAACCAACCAATCTCACACCCTGAGTGGTTTGGTATTCTTGGTTTCCAACTAGGATAGCTCTAGCAGTACAAAATAATGCTAAATATTAGAGCTATCGATCTAAGCAAATACAGAGTGAATCCTACTACAACACTAGGGAGATTTAATTGCAGAGTGTTGCTTATAGTATGCTTTGAGTGCTTAGATTCTTGAGATCTTTCGCTTGGAAATTTCCCGTTAGCCTTGAATGGGTGCAAGACTCTCCATATTTATAGGCAAGATTCAAAATAGATCCGTTGGAGGAGATCAAATCAAATCTTTCCTATTTTAGGGTGCTTGCAGGCTAGATGTACTGTTGACCTAATCGCCATGCTTAATCTGGCAAGTTTGTCCCGCCGCCTGCAACTCTGAGACGCATTAAATGTCGCATTAAATTCTACGCAGACTCCGTACATACGTGTCGAAAGATCATTGGCTTTCCGTTCTAACGGCTAGTTAACTTTCAGACATTTGTCCTTCCTCGTTCATTCAATACTCTGAGTTTCTTGTTAATAATCAGCCTGAATGTTTGTCTTATTGGAGTCTTACTGGCATTTTCTTTGTCTCTTGTCCCATAGCATAAATAACCTTTTTGTTTTGGTCTTACATGGTTCAGGTAAACTGAACCAAGGCCCGAGTCAGGTCTTATGTGCATTCAGCACAGCCTGATAGGTTATTCAGCCCAGCAAGTATAACCTTTTTGCTTTGGTCTTACATGATTCAGGTAAACTGAACCAATGCCTAAGTCAGGTCTTATGTGCATTCAGCACAACCTTATAGGTAACACTTACTCTTCACTGACTAAGTTATGTCCTGAGTATGCTTAGAGTACTCAGTAGAAACATCAGCCAATGGTACTTCAGGATTGTCTTCAGGACAGATCATCAGGCTTCGTTCTTCAGCTTCAGTTCAGGCAATCTTCAGCAAGACTGACTCTGACTTCTTCAGCACGGATTACACATCAGACTTTAGTAAATTGGGTTGACTCCAATATTCTTCAGTCTTCAGCACGTTCCCCCTGAACTGAATTCCTAACCTAACTATCCTGAACTAGACAAACCTGAACAACTGTATTTAGGCAAATTCATCAGGGGTTTTGGGATCTAATCAAAATACTCAGATTGTCCCAATAATTTCCCCCTTTTTGATGATGCCAAAACCCTTAAGCAAATTCCTATTCATCTATACAATCAACTGACTTAGTCAGTGAAATAGGTTCAGTACCTTTTGACAAACTAGACACTTAGTCTATAAGATGAAAACAAAGAATGAGTTAGTACAGTTCTTGATAAGGATACATAAAAGTAAATTCAGGAGTCAACAAGAAGTTGTACTCAGGAAAATAAAATAAATTCATTGATTGATATAAGAGTTACAGTTATCCTGAAGCTATTACAAATTCCTGAACAACTAGCTCCTGATCTAGTCTTCATCCTTATTCCAAGCAGCTTGAGGAATTTCATACATCTCCAAGACTCGGTTCAGGACCTGCTTCATCCTGTTCCGATCACCAAAGGCCCCGGCAGCGCGTCCTACCCTGACGACTTCTTCAGAAATTGCTTTCCGGTCCAGTTGGTTGGAGTTCCTGAAGAGTGGAGGAGGATACTTGATGAATTCCGGAGGAGAGATCTCTACACCTTCGGTGTCAGCATATCTGATGATTTCAGCCCAGAGATCTGGATGCTCCTGTGCCATCCAGTGATGGAGTGTTAGGATATCTATGTTAGATGTTTTGATGATATAATAAACCAATCAGCTTGTAATAGGACCACCTGAACATGTTAGTCAGCTGATGAGTAGTTAGGATTATATAGGTTCGAGTGAGGGGGAATCTACCTTGCTGCCTAGAAGATCCGAAGCTATCATAGAAGAGAAGACCAGCTGAGACCTTGTGGACTTTGCCGATTTTAGAAGACAGAAGATTTAAGCTGCTGACACTGGAGCATCGAGAGCAGATCATCAGAGAAGTTAACATCAGCCGATAGCTGAAGAGCAGATCAGCTGATATCAGAAGATTAGCTGATCAGCTGAGAGCACGTCGCAGACAAAATAAGGACCATGGATAAAAGACGTATTAAGACGAAGTCAAGAAGACCAGCTGAGGTGCACACCAGCAGACTTGCACATCAGCTGAGGTCCAAGTATCAGCAGACTGATACACCAGCTGAGGAGACAGATCAGCTGAGGTTTTGTGCTCGGCCCAGATTCTTCGAAATCAGTTTTAAGGGTTGACTTGCGACATAAAAGGAAGATTCCCAGAATAGAAGATCAATCAATCAAGGGGACAAACTTGATTGATTGAAGATCGCAAAGATTGACGGGAATCAAGAAGGAAATTCAATCAATCACAATGATTGATTGAATACGAGATTATAGGATCTCAGATTTCTAGTCCATCCCAACGGCTAGTTATTTGACCCTATAAATTAGAGTAATAGTGATAATTTAAATATAGGATTCACACGCATATTAAGCTAGCCAATACTCTGTCAGATTTATCACTTACGCTCAAAAACACCATTCATACTTATCCTTTGTAAAAGCTTTGTAGAAGCTGTGAGAAGTCAATAGCAATTGTAGCATTGACAATTTGTAAGAGAGTAGTACTCTCAAACTGTGTAAGTGAGTAAGTTATTGGAGAGCCCCTCAACTCCAAGTTGGATTGAGGAGAGTGGATGTAGGACAGTTCGTCCAAACTACTATAAATCCCTGCATCTCGTCTCATTTATTTCTGTTTTTAACTTGTGCACTTCACCTAAAAATCGATTTTCATTAAAAACGTTTCCGCAGTATTCACAGCGCACTACTTTCAAATTCAGACTACCTCAAGTAGTCTGCTGGTTTTCTGAATAAGCTGAATAATCTGAAAAAGGTTTTTGAATCCTTACAAGTCTATTCAACCCCCCCTTTCTAGACTTGTTCAAAGGTATTCTTCCCTAAAAACCTGCGTTTGGGACCAACAAGTGGTATCAGAGCTGTGTGTTCAAAAGACCACAGCCTGAGAAAGCTTTTGGTGGTCACCTGGACAGATCCCTGAAAATCTGTTTTTAGAAATTTTTGTGTGCTTTTTAACTAATCACTTGCAGATATGTCTTCCTACAAAAAGAGTGGATCCAAGACAAGGAAGTTGCCTGAATTCTCCATAGAGGATTATGATTACTGGAAATTCAGAATGGAGAATCACCTTGGAGCCATTCATGATCGGATGTTAGATGTTCTCGAGGAAGGGCCAATCAAGTTCTTCTGGGAAGGAGTAAGTGATGGCAAGACTCCAGAAGCTGAAATCAGTGAAAGAAGGAAGACAGAGAAGAAGAAGAGTGAACTAAACGATGCTGAAAGGAAACTCTTCAACCTCGATCAAGTGGCCAGAACAGAAATCATTGAGACACTCTCCAAAGAATATATAGAGAAAATCAAGACGTGCAAAACCGCTAAGGAGATGTGGGAGAAACTCTCCTTGATGTGTGAAGGGACATATCAAATCAAAGAGAACAAGCTTCAAGCTGTTCTACATACCTTTGACACATTTAAAATGAAAGCTGATGTAACCATTGATCAGCTAGATATGAGGCTGACAAACATACTGAATAAGGCAAGCTCCTTAGGAAAGGATTACTCGGAGAAAGAGATTAATAACAAAATTTTGAGATCTCTTACTCCAAGATGGAGAGTGAAGGTGACAGTAATTAAAGAGACAAAGAATTTATCTGAGATGAGTCATCATACACTGCTATCTCATCTGAAGGCACATGAGTTCGATATCCAAGAAGAGGATCAAGAAGATGAGACTCCAACTTCATTAGCCACAAAGAATGTTGCTTTCTCTGCTGCAGCTGATAGTCAAGAGAAGTCCTCTGCTCCAGAGGACATGAGCTTAAAGGAGCAACTTGCTTTATTGACCAAGAAGTTTGACAAGATGTCAAACAAGTTCCAGAAGTATAGATCTCATTGGAAGAAGAATAAGAGTGATTCTTCCAGAAGATACCAGAAGTCATCTGATGCCAGAAGACCATCAGATGAACAGGAGATCAGATACAAGTCTCCAGAGAGAAGGAGGGAACCAAGCCCCAGAAGAGAAGGAGATGATGTTTGCTTCACTTGCAACAAGCCGGGACATCTTAGTTATGATTGCCCTCAGCTTACCCCAAGGGAGAGAGAAGAGAAGAGGATCAAGAGAGATCGCATGTTCGCTGATAAGAGAGCTCTGCTGGCAAAGGAGGAGAAGCAGGACATCAGCTCATCCTCATCCTCATCCTCATCTAATTTTGAATCAGAGGATGATATCTGCCTCATGGCTAAGGTAGAAGAGGTAAATTCTCCTACCCCCTCTGTTAGCTCATCCTGCTCCTCTACCTATTCTATGGAGTCAGATATACACAAGTTGATATCTGATCTCCAATCCTCCTTAAAAGTTTGTTCTAAGCTGGAAGAGGAGAACTCAAGTCTGAAAGCTGAAGTTTTAAGTTTGAGACAAGATCTAGAAAGTGCTAGACTACCAGTGATATCCTATAACTCACAAGCTAACAAGTCTGCTGACTTAATAGCAAAATGTGAGGAACATGAGAAGCTGATAGAAAAGCTCCTTTCTGAGAACATTGTCTTAAGTAAAGAACATAATCTGTTGAAAGCTAAGTTCGATGAACTCTTCAAGCAGAATGAACTGATAACCAAAAATTCATAGCAGCTTCAGCTGAAAGTGGATCAGCTGACTAAGGCAAAGAATGCAGTGTCTGAAATAGCTGAGTCCTCACAAACTGTGAATGATAAAAGGGGTCTTGGTTATCCCAAACCCAAACCACAAAAGAAGAAGAAATGAGACAGTGGATTAATTAGGGATCCTCGAAAGGGTAAAGGGCCAGCTGAGCCTGCATCTGGATCAGAAGGGCAAAAGAGCAGAGGGACAGAAAAGGTCTCAGCTGGACAGAAGAGCTCCAAAGCTCAGATGTCTGCTAGTGATCAAAAGGTTTCAGCAGAGCAGAAGAGTACTAAAACTCAGAAGCCTGCTGACAACCAACATAAGTCCAAAGCTCAGAAGTCTCAAGATCAGAAGAGGAATCCAAGTCATAGCTCAGCTAAGACAAGGAAACCTCAGCAGAATCAGCAGAGGAATGATAAGCCTGGGTCATCTCAGCAGAGTAAACCCAAGCGAAACAGACCTCAACTCTGGGTTACTTTTAATGTAACCAAAGTAGGCAAGCCTTCACCGGCTAAAGTTTATGAGTCATTCGAAGGCTCAAGCCGAAATTATCCTTTTGAGCAGCCCACCTACAAACCTGTTGTTATCACTCATCGCCCCAGAAAAGATCCTCTGAGGGAGATGATTTTTGTGGATAAGTATGGTAGAAGGTTGAGATCTCCTAAACCTCATAAGGATGATCTCTACCTATGGATCCAGAAAGTCGAAACTAACCAATCAGGACCCAAAGATAGGGTACCTAAAGCCTGAGTTTTAATTTCAGGTTAACTCTAGCCCTATAGAAAGAGGAGAAGCCAAGGGCCATGTCTGGTACATTGATAGCGGTTGCTCGAAGCACATGACCTTTGAGAAGCATCTTCTCCAGAACTTTGTAACGCTGGATGGGCCTAGAGTTGTGTTCGGTGACAACAATTTTGGAGTCACCAGAGGAGTAGGCACCCTACTGATCAAAGGAACAAGAGTTGAAGAAGTCTACTATGTAGAAGGGCTCATGCACAATCTTCTGTCTGTATCCCAATTGTGTGACAAGGGATATTCAGTAAGATTCTCTAAGAACTCTTATCTTGTTATTAATGATTTAAATGAGCAGGTGCTACTAACTGGCCTCAGAAGAGGTAATATGTATCTTGCAGATTTTGCAAGCTGTCCAGCTGACTCATGTTTGGTTGCTAAAAGCTCATCAGAGATCAGCTGGCTCTGGCACAAGAGGTTAGGTCATCTGAACTTCAAGACTCTCAACAAGGTTGCAAGGAAGGGTCTAGTCAGAGGTCTACCAAATGAGGTGTTTGCATCTGAGCAGAAGTGTGATGCCTGTCAGAAAGGAAAGCAGACTAAAGCCTCATTCAAAGATGTGCAGAGTACTTCAACAACAAAAGCACTCCAGCTGCTTCATATGGACTTGTTTGGACCTGTCTCACCTCTTAGTTTCAGTGGAAGGAAGTGCACATTGGTGATTGTTGATGACTATACAAGATTCACTTGGGTAGTGTTCTTGTTCAAGAAGAATGAGACTATGGTCAAGATGCTGGAGTTGTTCAAGAGGATTCAGAAGGAACTAGACCTCAGCATAGTCAGAATCAGAAGTGATAAAGGTACTGAGTTTCTTAACTCTATTGTTTCTGACTATTGCAGGGATAATGGTATTCAGCATGAGACATCAGCTGCCAGAACACCTCAGCAGAATGGGTTAGCTGAAAGGAGAAACAGAACCCTCAAGGAGGCAGCAAGGACTATGTTAGCTGAATATCAGACTCCTCAAAGGTTTTGGGCAGAAGCCATCAACACTGCCTGCTTTATCCAAAATAGGTGTTTACCAGTCAAGAGACATGGGAAGACTCCTTATGAAATGTACAAGGGTAAAACTCCTAACCTTTCCTCTGTCCATACTTTTGGGTGTAGGTGTTTCATCCATGACAATGGAAAGACTAAGTTAAAGACTTTTGATGCTAAGGTTGCTGAAGGAATATTCTTAAGATATTCTGGAAGTAGCAAAGCCTATAGAGTCTTTAATAAAGTCTCTCTCTGTGTGGAGGAGACACCCCATGTTGTATTTGACGAATCTTTTCATGAGTACAACAAGGAGAAGCTAGCAGAAGAGGTGGATCAGCTGAATCTGTCAGATAAGCCAGATCTGATTAAGGTAGTAGTACCTAGGATAGAATCAGATTCAGATTCAGATGATGAGCCCAAATCAGCTGATAAGTCCTCATCAGCACCAGATGATGGCACTTTGACTCCTGACACTAACCAAGGGGGAATATCAGACAAGACCCAAGATGAGCAGACTATGGCACCTCAAAGGGGAAAGAAGACATTGTCTGATTTCCCAGCTGAATAGATTCTAGGGGATTCAAGTGTAGGTGTTCAGACCAGAAGAAAGCTAAACTTGGGTGCTCAATTCAGGTGTTATGTGTCTCTGATAGAACCCAAAATATCCATGAAGCTCTTGAAGAGCCAAACTGGATTGTAGCTATGCAAGAAGAGCTAAATCAGTTTGCAAGACAAGAAGTTTGGACTCTAGTGGAGAGGCCCAAACATCAGAAGGTCATAGGCACTAAGTGGGTATTTAAGAACAAAAAGGATGATAATGATGTAGTGGTTAGAAACAAGGCAAGACTAGTAGCCCAGGGGTATTCACAGTCAGAGGGGATTGACTATGATGAGACATTTGCTCCTGTGGCAAGACTAGAAGCCATTAGATTGTTTCTGGCCTATACTGTTTTCAAAGGGTTCAAGGTATTTCAGATGGATGTCAAGTCAGCTTTTCTGAATGGAATCCTGGCAGAAGAGGTTTATGTGGAACATCCACCAGGATTTGAGATTGGGAACAAGGTTTATAGGTTGCAGAAAGCTTTATATGGACTAAAGCAGGCACCTAGAGCCTGGTATGATACTCTATCACAGTTCCTACTGGATAGTGGATTCAGTAAAGAAAAGATAGACAAAACCTTGTTCAGAAAGGAAGACTGAGATGATATCCTCTTAGTGCAGATCTATGTGGATGATATCATCTTTGGCTCCCCCAACAATCCGATGTGTGATGAGTTTAGCAAGCTGATGACCAGCAAGTTTGAAATGTCCATGATGGGGGAGATGACTTATTTCCTTGGACTGCAGGTGAAGCAGATGTCCAATGGAACTTTCATTAGCAAAGCTAAGTATGCCAAGAATTTGATAGAAAAGTTTGGAATCAGTAGCAGCAGAGAAGCTAAGATTCCAATGATGGCAAACTTTAGCATGGATCCAGATGAGGCTGGTGAGAAAGTGGATCAGACACAATATAGGGGACTTATTGGTTATCTGCTGTATCTCACTGCCAGCAGACCTGATATCAGCTTTGCAGTAGGGGTGTGTGCAAGGTTTCAGGCAAATCCTAAGAAATCTCATCTGGAAGCAGCAAAGAAGATTGTAAAGTATTTGAAGGGTACTTACAATCTAGGCCTCTGGTACCCAGCTGATGACAACTTTCAGCTGAGTGGGTACTCAGACTCTGACTATGGAGGGTGCAAGATTGATAGGAAATCAACCTCTGGCACATGTCAGTTTTTGGGAAGTAAGCTGATATCTTGGTTCTCCAAGAAGCAGACTTCAGTAGCTACTTCTACAACAGAGGCAGAGTACATAGCTGCTGGTAGCTGCTGTTCTCAGCTGCTCTGGATCAGACAACAGCTGAGGGACTACCATGTGATCACAGAAGAGATACCCATCTTTTGTGATAGCACAAGTGCAATTGCCATTACTCAGAATCATGTTCTCCATACTAGATGCAAGCATGTGGACATAAGACATCATTTTCTTCGGGATCATGCTGAGAAGGGAGATATCAGGATGGAGAAGATTCATACGGAGAAGCAGAGAGCAGATGTGCTTACCAAACCTTTAGCAGAGGTAAGATTCAGAGAATTAGTAGCAGAGTTAGGAATGATAGATGGAGGAGCAGTTTTATAGAAAGAAATTTTTTTTTTTGGGTAAACAGGTAGTCAGCTGGTACCCAGCTGAGGACTATTCTGCTGAAGTAATCAGCTGATCTGGTATGTCTTCTTATTCTTTCCTTTCTTTTCTCTATCTTGTTATATCTAACTTGATACAGGGATAAGTTTTGAAAGTCGGACGAGGCCACTATGCTTCAGCTGGTCCATGTCAGCTGACATTAAAGACCCAGATGAGCAGAAAAGATTTTCATGAAGATCGCTCTTATCAGCTGACTTTGCCACGTCAGCCTCTCGATAAGTATTTCTATGATCTTTATGTCGGTTTTTAAAATTTTATTTTATCTATCAAATCTTTTCAAAAATTAATAAATCCCTAATTTCTAAAATTATTTTAGAAAATTGGCAATCAAATCTTTTCTCTTACGAAAAATCGGGGATTTATTACCTAAATTTTCTCAAAAAGCACTTTCATCATTACTTTTTTCAAAAAGGTGAATCTTTTGGGCGGTCAAAACCTTTCGAAACCCTGACACCCACGCATCACCTCCAACATACTCAAAGGTCATTTATTCTGAACCTTTGATTTGTGTGATGCAAAATACAAATCTACGATCAAAATTGATAGGTTTTAATTTTGGAAAAACTGCTCATATCTCTCGATACTTATATATACCCCTTTAACTTCTTTCTGAAAACCTTCTGCTCCTAAATCTTTCTGCCCGAAGTATTCCTGCATATTATTCTCTCTGCACTCAATCTCTGTTTTGAAGGTATGGCATCTAAGGCAATGCAAAAACTTTTCAAGGAAAAGATGTATGCAGAGATGTGTGTCGATTTCGACACGACTAGGGTTCCCGAAATTAGAGAAATCCTAAACCTTCTCCAACATCACAATCTCCGAACCTTCATCTCCATGACCCCCCCTGATCATAAAACCCTAAACTTCTATGCCTTCCAATTCCTTCTCAAGGCCCAGTTCAGCACAAACTCCATCGGCTCCTTGGTTGATGAAATAACTGTTGTTATCTCCAAAGATGTTGTTGCTGATCTCTTTGGTCTATCCTCCACTGGTGTCCAACCTCACAAATACAAAGAAGCCGACTACCTGGAAACTTTTAAGCTAATGGCTAGGAAGAGTCATAGGGACACCACCACGAATCTGAAGAAGTCTATGCTGAGGAGGCGTTTCCGGTTTCTGATGGATGTGGTGACCAAGGTCATCTTGGCGGAACAGGGGAGTTTGGACGCCATTACCAAACTCCGCCTGAGCGTGGCCCGCACTATCCTTGATGGGGTGCAAGCAGACTGAGTGAGTCTGCTATGGTTCCGACTGGAACAGGAGTCCAAGAGGTGTGTTGCGAAGGAAGTGGGTGGACAACAGGTTTATAGCTTCAAATCAAAGTGCTCCATGGCCACCAAGATCACTATCCTCCTGAATCATCTGCTGCCCCAGCATGAGTGGGATGAGGAATGGGTTGTTGAGTACAACCACACCAAGTTCTTGAGGGGAAGTAACTTGGACGTTATTGGGCCAGCAGATTCAGACTCCATAGCTGGTCCAATTGCTGCTGCCCCTGGTCCTTCTGCTGGAAAGAAGCAGAAGAGGAAGGCTTCAAAGCTTGCTGGAGGGGGTAAAAAGAAGAAATCTAAGAAGGAAACCACTCCAGTTCAAAGGAAGCTCTCCTTTGATTCAGATGAGGAGGATGATACTGCTGTGCTGAGCAGTTTGAAGAAGAAGCAATCTTCAGCAGGAAGGGCTACTCTACTGGTTGACGAGTCTTCTGCTGAAGAAGAAGAGCAGGCTGTTGAAGAATCAGCTGAGAAGGTTGAATCAGATGAGGATTCTGGATCTGACTCTAATGGAGAGGAAGAGGAGTCAGAGGAGAGGGAATCAGCTGAGCCCTCAGCTGCTGAGACAGAAGTGCTACATTCCTCTGGAGATGCTCCATCAGCAGAGACACCTTTAGCTGCCTCACCCATCAGGTCAGCTTCACCTACTCCCCTCTCTGATCCTTCCCTACACTCCACAACCCCAGCAGATCCTTCACCCTCACAAATTCCAATCGGCAATGAACCAGAGGAGATAGCTACCTCTGGCGAGCCTTCAGCTATTCCCAAACCCTCTCACTCTGAATCTATCAACCTTGATAACCCCAACTCCCCCTCAGAAATGGCTAAACAAGCTCGCCTATCTCACCATCGTTCAAAGGGGCCTCTTGAACGAGGGATGATTATATCTGCCCTTGCCCACATTTCCCTCTACATCCCTGAACTCAACCCTTATCCAGCCTACCAAGACATACTTGCTGATGGGCTTGCCTGGGCGCAAGCAAGAGAAGGGCCAGTTACCTTCTTTCTGGCCCAAATAAAGGAGATGGGAGAAGCAGCATTTACAGAATGGGAAGAAATTCTGATGGACACCTTGGAAGTTAAGGCTCCATCCCAGCTGACATCCCCTGAAGGGTTGAGGAGGGTGGCTCGTGCTCTATTGCTCAAGGATGGGGTGGAACTGGATTGTCCTGAAACAGCAGAGTCTGAATTTATTCCTCCAGCAGCAGGCTTTGAGATCTCCCCAGCTGATCAGGTAACTCCTGGACTTTTGGATCAATTGAAAGGTTATTTTGATGACCACGTCAGGGAGGTCAAAGCTACTCTTCTGGCTGCCAAGTCTGCTGTCCCCTCTATGATTGAAAAGCAAGTTCATCAAGTCCTGCTGGACCATCGCAACAAACTGAAGGAAGCTATGGAGGACAGCTTGTATGCTACCCGGATTGAATTCTTTCAAACCCTCCAGAACTTCAAGTCAACTGCCAGGGCTTTCACTGATGATGCATCTGCTTCTCTTGCTGCTGAGTCTGAGAGATTCAGATTGGTCTCCAAAAGGTTGGAAGGGCAAATTGTTGAATGCAAACACGGTCAGGAGGACCTTAAAGCTGTTGTGGATAAACTTCCAACCTCTCTACCCTCTGCTGCGGTCATTTATGATATCAAAAAGGGGGAAGAGAAGAACTCAGCTGCTATTGCTGCTTTGCAAGCTGAGATGGCCTCTCTGAGAGCTCTTCTGGTGGACAATCAAGGGGTTCTATCTGCTAGAATAGAGAATGTTGAAGATTACATCAACACCAGGAAGATTGCTGCTCAGAAGACTCAGGAGCTGAGAGATCAGAAAATAGCCGAGGCATTGCAGAGGTAAGAAGTTGTTGCTGAAGAAAGGGAGAAGAAGAAAAGAATCATGAATGCCGAATTAGATGAAAAGCTAGCTAAGGAGTTGCAGCTAGCTGAGAAAGAAACTCCAGAAGAGAGGAGGAAGAGGCAGGAGAGAGAAATGAATGATGAGCTTGAGAGGCGTTATCAGAGGAAGCTGAAGAAACAGGGGAAGGCAGTCGCTTAAGGCAGTAGGACTAGAAGTGGAAAGTTCATCCGAGATCCAAATGAGCCTCTAGTTGATGGACCAATTGATATGTTTTACAATCAATTGTCTGATGAGCTGGTGGATCTTTGGAAAACTATTAAGGCGAAAACCATGATCCACTTCTATGTTCTCAGAGGAGAAGATATCAGAGAAGAAAGAGAGAAAAATGCTGAGTTCAGAAACTGGTTGAAGGAGACTTTTCCTAAATTCTTCAGAGCTATTACTGAAGAAATGCTTAAGGTGGAGGTTCAGCCAGAGTTGCCTGAGATTGAGTATCTTCCAACTCCAACTGATGAGAGTGGGAAGATAGATTGGGTGGAAATCAGGAAGCATTGGCTGCAGATTACTCAACTCTTTCATCAACTTTCTGACAACTCCCTGCCAGCCTTGAAGGAGATAGAGAAGAGATTCCTGGACTGGTTGCAAGTTCCTCTCAGCAGCAGAAGACCTCTCCTCATGTAATAGTCCAGCTGAGTCAGCTGAGGATTAGGTATCTTTGTTTCTGATTGTTCTTTCTCTTTTGATTTTAATAAAGCTTTATGATTCCAGACAACTTCTTGTTGTCAGCTGCATTTTGATTCTGTCTAAAAGATCTTACTTAAAGATCTTCTTTTCTGTCCTATGTTGATCTTGATTTTGATTGAATATGCTTATCTGTTGAGATCAGCTGAGTTGGTTTTGATATCATCAAAAAGGGGGAACTTGTTAGGATATCTATGTTAGATGTTTTGATGATATAATAAACCAATCAGCTTGTAATAGGACCAGCTGAACATGTTAGTCAGCTGATGAGTAGTTAGGATTAGATAGGTTTGAGTGAGGGGGAATCTACCTTGCTGCCTAGAAGATCCGAAGCTATCATAGAAGAGAAGACCAGCTGAGACCTTGTGGACTTAGCCGATTTTAGAAGACAGAAGATTTAAGCAGCTGACATTGGAGCATCGAGAGCAGATCATCAGAGAAGTTAACATCAGCCGATAGCTGAAGAGCAGATCAGCTGATATCAGAAGATTAGCTGATCAGCTGAGAGCACGTCGCAGACAAAACAAGGACCATGGATAAAAGACGTATTCAGACGAAGTCAAGAAGACCAGCTGAGGTGCACACCAGCAGACTTGCACATCAGCTGAGGTCCAAGTATCAGCAGACTGATACACCAGCTGAGGAGACAGATCAGCTGAGGTTTTGTGCTCGGCCCAGATTCTTCGGAATCAGTTTTAAGGGTTGACTTGCGACATAAAAGGAAGATTCCCAGAATAGAAGATCAATCAATCAAGGGGACAAACTTGATTGATTGAAGATCGCAAAGATTGACGGGAATCAAGAAGGAAATTCAATCAATCACAATGATTGATTGAATACGAGATTATAGGATCTCAGATTTCTAGTCCATCCCAACGGCTAGTTATTTGACCCTATAAATTAGAGTAATAGTGATAATTTCAATATAGGATTCACACGCATATTAAGCTAGCCAATACTCTGTCAGATTTATCACTTACGCTCAAAAACACCATTCATACTTATCCTTTGTAAAAGCTTTGTAGAAGCTGTGAGAAGTCAATAGCAATTGTAGCATTGACAATTTGTAAGAGAGTAGTACTCTCAAACTGTGTAAGTGAGTAAGTGAGTGGAGAGCCCCTCAACTCCAAGTTGGATTGAGGAGAGTGGATGTAGGACAGTTGGTCCGAACCACTATAAATCCCTGCGTCTCGTCTTATTTATTTCTGTTTTTAACTTATGCACTTCACCTAAAAATTGATTTTCATTAAAAATGTTTCCGCACTATTCACAGCACACTACTTTCAAATTCAGACTACGTCAAGTAGTCTGCTGGTTTTCTGAATAAGCCGAATAATCTAAAAAAGGTTTTTGAATCCTTACAAGTCTATTCAACCCCTCCCCCCCCTTTCTAGACTTGTTCAAAGGTATTCTTCCCTAAAAACCTGCCTTTGGGACCAACATGGAGTATGATGTCTTTGTCTTCAGATTGATCGTCCCATAACCCCACCACATAGAATAGATAAGCCCACCTATTTCGGATCGGAATCCATACCTCCAACATCTCAATCGGGATGAAATCCTCTACAAACTGAAGTGGAGGAGGACTTGGACCTGGATTGACCACCAACTTCCTCTGAGTCTTCAATCGAGATCCAGAAGGCACAGATTTCTTCTTCTGAACCTGCGAAGTCAGGTACTCATTGGACTCTTTCAACCATTGGATTTGACTGAGTAGCGAAATCTCCTTCATCTTCGCTAACTTCTCCGCCTCAGTCATCACCATCTTCTTCTGAGTGGTCATCCCAGGGTGCATCTGTTCCTCCATCTCAGTATACAATGGTTCCAGAGCAGGATCTTCAGAGGACCTCAACCTCTTCGGATCTGAACCTTCAGCAGCTTCGATGGCAGCTACGGACCTAGTCCTTTTTCTGTCCGCAGCTTTCAGTTCAGGGGGAAGATCTTCTTCTTGGCTTTTCCAGCAGCGATTTGCTTCTTCCCTTCCCCCTTTTTGGCATCATCGTCGTTGATTCGGCCAACGACCTCATTTACCGACTCCGCCAATAAGGTGAACTGACTGTCAATCTCAGTCTGCTTCGCCTGAAGTTGCACTATTTGCCCGGCCATCCCTCTTAGACCAACACTGAGCTTATCAATAGCTGAATTATGTTCAGCCTTCAGTCGTCCTTCGAAGCTTGTCATTCGGTTGTCCAGGGCAGAGGCAATCTCCATTTTCTCTTGTGCAGACATTTCACTCAGTAGCTCTGCCTTAAGTTCAGCTTTCAGCTTGGCCAGCTTCTCATCAACCAGTTGATCAACTTTCTCAGTCAGTTGTTGATCAAGAAAAGTGGCAAGCTTATTCTCTTGCTGAGTCTGTGCATCGGAGACCATTTGATTGCAGCTCTGAATGGCCCCTTTTACTTTCTCAGTAATAACAGTGAGATCTACTGAGTGTTGTGTCTGAACTTCACCGAGAAGGTCGATTGCAGCATGCATATCCCAACCCATCTCATTCAGGTCTCGATCCAGCCTATTCATCTTCTTATTCAGAACTTCAGAATTTGAACCAACCCGACTTGTTTTTCGCTCAACGAGGATTACCCTTCTGTAAAGATTGGCAAGGGCTCGTGAGGAGTTCTGAACATATAGGGATTCTGGGGTGATCCATTTTCCTTTTACTCGGATCAGACCTGTTGGACCCTCTCCTGAAGCCTCTGCAGTCCCGGGTCCCAGGAGTGCTTCATCGGCCGGTGCACTGACCCCTTCAGTGCCACCTTGCTGAGTGTCTTCAGCAATCACAACCACCTCCCTCTCAGCTTCCTTCTCTTTCTCCATTCTTTCAGGCTCGGGCTCAGGATAGATACGTCAGACAGTTTTGATAAAGTCTACCATCTTGATCAAATGATGCAAAGAATTTACCTCAAAGTGATCAAAGAGAGCAGCTTCAGATTCAGCCATTTTGTCCCATCCTCTCGACTTTCCGAGTTGACATAGTTCAGGCCAGGTGGCATTCCTGATCATGGCGTAGGTGCGAAGTTGCACAACAGCCTCCTTCTGAGCCTTTGAGAGGTCAGGAAACCTCTTTTCCACCATTTCTACAGCTGTTCCCCTTGCCACAATCTCAAAATCAGGCAATGTGTTCTCGTCACGCGCAGGGAATGGCCATGGGACCTCAGCCTGAACCACTTCAGCAGTCTCCTTCTCAACTCCTTCTACCTGAGCAGGTTCCCCCTGATCCTCACCCGATTGGGCCTCCAAACCCTCATAAGCTGATGCAATGTTGAGAATCAGTGGATTTGGATCAGAGGGTGCAACATCCGGAACAACAGAGATAGGGGCAATTTCAAGCGCTGCCTGAGCTGATTCCCTCTCCGGAGTTGCATGCTGAATCACTTCTTCATCAGCCTTCTCTTCCACAAGCTTTTTCTTTCGCTCCTCTGACCCCGGATATAAGAATGTCAGCTTCTGTTGCTTGGGTCCTGAGGGCTTGGGTTTGTCCTCCGCTGGCTTCGCAATAAGGGCCCCTGAAGATTTGCTCGCCTGAGCCTTGACTCCTCCAGTCATGCTCGCCTGAGCCTTCTTCTTCTGGGTCCTTGGTCTCTTCTTTGCGCCAGCATCACCGGAGTAAGCTCCGAAGAGATTGATCTTCGCTGGAATCTCGAGTGATTGGGCCTGATCCACATCACCAAGATCTAGGGTTTCCAAGATCAGAGAAATCTTGGTGCCAAAATGCATCTTGGCCTCAAATGTCACCTGACCCTCCGGCGAGTATTTGATTTTGTTGGTCTCAGCTACCAGCAGATGGAGGAAGTAATCCTCCCAGTGAAAGTTGTGCACTGAGGCGTCTGAGATTGCCATCATGGTATATAGTTTCGGCCGCAAGATCTGCTCCAGCCCTCCAGCAATCCCCATCACCCCCTGACTAGTCAGGTCAAAGAGGTGACGATTCTCAGTCCTCAGAACGGACTTGTTCATACCAGACTTCAGAACCACGTCTCCATCGCAGAGAGACTAGAGATAATCCTTCTCAGTCCCAAACCCGTAGTCGATTGGGCTTCGTCCAGAGTGGGGAAGATTAAACACCTTCTTAATCTTCTGCCTGAGGTTGAGGGTGACCCACCTCCTGGTCATCTCATCTTCACCATCCTTCCCCTTCACACAAGAGGTCAGGGGAATGCACGTCTCCCACTCCTGAGAATCCTTTTTCTGCGCCATTTTGATGTAGAAGGCAGCAACAAAGCGAGGATGTAGTCTCTGGGGTCTTGCTGTGATAAACTGTAAAAGTCCTGCCTTTTCAAAGAGCTCCTTCACAGGCAAAATGTCCGGATGATTAGAAGTGAAATCTCCAAACGCTTCCCAGTGAATCTCATTTCTGAGATGGAAAAGATTTCCAAAGAACGAATCCACAAAAGGAGAAGCCATAGATGAGGTTTGAAGATATGAAGAAAATCAGTTTGCAGAGAGAAATATAACAAGAAAAGATTTGAGTGCGTAAAGGTTGCAATAACAAAAACTTCCCTTACTTATACTAAAATTTAGTTTTAATCGGATGGCTCAGAAAGAAATGACTTATGAGATTCAATGGTTAAGATTAAAGCGCAAGATGCATGGAGACTCTTCGGTTTTCAAAAGTAATGAGTCAAAACTTTATCGAAAACTGTTCCCGCCCACTGTGCATTAAATGCGCGTCAGAGCATGTCAGTATTTAATTCAAATAATTTTCATTAAATAATAACTGAATATTAAATGAATGGCTGGGATTAAATGACAAAATAATTGATTTGACAATACGACAAATAGTATCAAGGATGATGCAAGCAAGATAAGATGACTAGATAAAAGTCAGGAACCATACCAGTCAGTCAGATTTGTATTCTGACTGATACCACATGTGACCTATCAGGGTGACAAACCCTGAATTCAGTGTCCTGAAACTTAGTCATTCTATACTGATATCCTTTTCATACTGAATGTTCCCCCTACAACCATTCACATTCTCTCTGAGATTCCTTCATCCTGAGTCCTAGTTAGTCATTCCCCTTGACCTTGTGCATTCTGATTAGAGATTCAGATTGAATCTCCTAAGCCTGGGTCAAGAAGTCCTAACTCTACTGATAGCTCAACAAATCTGGTTTCAGGCAAAGCCTTAGTCAAAATGTCAGCTCTCTGTTTATCAGTATGGACTCTCTCCATCCTGATGTCCTTCTTCTAAACATGATCTCTTATGAAGTGATGCCTGATGTCTACATGTTTACACCTTGTGTGTAAGACTGGGTTTTGGGATATGACAATGGCACTATTATTGTCACAATAAATTGGGACTTCAGTGGCCTCAATTTGGTAGTCTCTCAGTTGTTGTTTCAGCCAAAGGATCTGAGAACAACAACTGCCTGCCGCCATATACTCAGCCTCAGTAGTAGACGTTGCAACACTGGTTTGCTTCTTAGAAAACCAAGAGATCAGTTTACTCCCTAGAAACTGACATGTGACTGTAGTTGATTTCCTATCAAGCCTACAGCCTCCATAATCTGCATCTGAATGGCCAGTCAGTTCTAGGTTGTCATCAGAGGGATACCAAAGTCCTAAATTGACTGTACCCTTCAGGTATTTCAATATCTTCTTGGCACTCTCTAGATGACTCTTCTTTGGATCAGACTGATACCTTGCACAAACTCCAACTGCATAAGCGATGTCAGGACGACTTGCAGTCAGGTACAATAAGGATCCTATCAGTGCCCTATATTCAGTCTGATTTACTGTGACTCCTTCTTTGTCAGGGTCTAGCTTCTCATTTGTGTTAATGGGAATACGTGAGACTTTGCTGGACTGAACTCCAAATTTCTGAATCAAGTCCCTCGCATACTTGGACTGATTTATGAAGATTCCGGAGTCAGTTTGCCTGACTTGGAGACCCAGAAAGAAGTTCATTTCTCCCATCATTGACATCTCAAATTTCCCAGTCATCAGCTTGGAGAATTTCTCACAAAGCTTCAGATTAGGAGATCCAAATATTATGTCATCCACATAAATCTGAACCAAGAGAATATCCTCCCCTACGGATATCCGGAAGAGGGTCCTGTCCACTGTTCCTTTCACAAACCCGTGGTCTATCAGGAATTGGGATAGTGTATCATACCAAGCTCTCGGAGCTTACTTCAGACCATAAAGAGCTTTCTTCAGGTGATATACCTTATTTCCAACTTCGAACCCTAGAGGTTGCTCAACATAGACCTCCTCGTTCAGTACACCATTCAGAAAGGCACTCTTCACATCCATCTGATACACTTTGAACTTCTTGAATGTTGCATATGCCAGAAACAACCTGATTGCTTCCAACCTTGCGACCGGAGCAAAGGTCTCATCATAGTCGATTCCCTCGGCCTGAGAGTAACCCTTTGCTACTAGTCTGGCCTTATTTCTGACAACAACATTCTTCTCATCCCTCTTGTTCTTAAAAACCCACTTGGTGCCAATAACATGTTGACGCCTAGGTCTCTCAACTAACTCTCAAACCTGATTCCGCTCAAACTGATTGAGCTCATCCTGCATGGCTAGGATCCAGTTGGGGTCAGCAAGAGCTTCTTCTATGCTCTTAGGTTCCTGATCACTCAGGAAACAACAAAACATAGCGCTCTCGCCAAAGGACAACCTCGTCCTAACCCCCTCATTGATATCACCAATGATATCAGCCAATGAGTGATCATCTAGCCACCGCCTCCTGCTGACGGGAGCACTGGGAGCTGCTGACGTTCCCTCGCCTGATCCTGAAACATTAGTCTCGACAATAACAGGCAAAGAAACGGAACGAGTAAGAACAGGGGATATTGAGTCATTTCCTGAGGGTTGGTCAATATCAGAGACATTGTTTCCCCCTACAGTGTTGGACTCAGTAACTGTCTCTGGTGCAGAAGCATCATCACCGACAGTACGTACCTCAGGTTGAGTCTGTCCTTCCGTCTGAGACTCAACATTCTCTGAGGCTGGGGCTTGCTGAGGGTTGGCCTGAGGTCCATCCTGATCATCATCATCATCATCCCATCCCTTGGGAGCACTGACAAGCTTGATCTTGAATTCAGGATTTTTCAGACTCAGTCTTGTTACTCTCTTGGTAACCCCCTCAGTGTCAGGACTCGGAACCTGTTTTCTATGTACTGATGCAGTCTCATCAAACACAACATGAGGTGTTTCCTCCACACAAAGGGTCCGACAGTTATACACCCTGAAGGCTTTACTGACTGAGGAGTATCCTAAGAAAACTCCCTCATCAGATTTGCTATCAAAGGCTTTCAGCTGGTCTTTCCCATTGTTCAGGATAAAACACTTACACCCAAAGATATGGAAATAAGAGATGTGAGGCTTCCTCTTGTTCCAAGTTTCATAAGGTGTCTGAGCATGTTGTTTGTTCAGCATAGATCGGTTATGAGTGTAGCAAGCAGTATTGATTGCTTCAGCCCAGTACTTCTTGGGCAGTCCTGACTCAGCCAGCATGGTCCTGGCAGCTTCCTTCAGGGTCCGGTTTCTTCTTTTAGCTACCCCATTCTGCTGAGGGGTCCTGGCTGCAGAAATCTCATGAGCTATACTATGGTTAGTACAAAAGTCAGTTATAATAGAGTTTATAAACTCTGTTCCTCGATCTGATCGGATCCTGACAATGCTCTGACCCTGTTCAGTACTCAATTGCTTGAGTAACTCCGGAAGCTTGACCTGAATCTCCTTCTTGTTCAGCAAGAAAATAACCCCATGTGTACCTGGAATAGTCATCAACAACAACAAGGGTATATTTCCTACCATTTATGCTGACAGGAGTAACTGGACCAAAGAGATCCATGTGCAGGAGCTGAAGCACTCTGTCAGTTGAGAAGGCTTCTTTCTCTTTGAATGAGGCTTTGGTTTGCTTGCCTTCCTGACATGCTCCGCACACGTGGTCTTTGCTAAAAACTTAATTAGGTAGACCATCTACAAGAGAAAGTCTAGAAATTTTGTTAATAATCTTGAAGTTTAAGTGACTCAGGCGTTTATGCCAAAGCCAACTGAGCTCAGAGGAGCTCTTAGCGACCAAACAAGTTTCAGGAGGGCTTCAGGAGGGCTGCTCTTGAAGTCAACAAAATATACATTACCCTTCCTGATACCTGTAATCAGAACCTGTAGTGTAGATTTGTCCTTCACAAGACACATATTAGATGTAAATTCTACACTATATCCTCGGTCACAGAACTGACTGACCGAGAGTAAGTTATGTCTCAGTCCCTCAACATATGATACATTTAGTACACGGACAGAGCCAATAATAAGGGTTCCGAATCCCCTGGTGAAACCCTTAGAGTTATCAGCAAAGGTTACCTGGGGGCCTTCCTGATCTACATAATCCTGAAGGAGATCACGAAATCCGGTCATGTGCCTGGAACACCCTGAGTCCAAGTACCAGTCCTTCATCAGATCCTCCTTCCTCTTCTTGTAGCCCGCAGCGACCTGAAAAGAATCAGGCCTCAGGTACCCATCTCGTATTAGGTCCTATAGAGTCAGCCATACCCTTCGGGATCCAGATTTGTTTGACAATTCTGATAGCATCAGAAGTGTAAATCTGTCTCCCAGAAACATCAACATACAAAGTCTTCTTCCTTTGTGCCTGGGAAGTTGAGGGTGTATGGGTGTCAGCCTGAGTTTCAGGAGCCCTGGATTGATTCCTGGGGGCGGGCCTCCTGTTCCTCCTTGGCCTGGGTGCATTGGGCTGAGTTTGATCCCTAGAAGGAGCAGCTCGGGCCTGACCTCTTGGCACTTGAGATCTGGCCTGAGTGTTACTGGAGTCAGGTCTCCGTTGCCTTTCATAGGCCACCTAGTTTGTCCTTCTCCTCTGAGGATTGGGACGCTCCTGATGGGCTCTGTGCCCTGCCTGAGGAGTCTGGACCTCAGTAATCCTTGGCCTGTCTTGAGGCCTCCTCTGACTGGAGTTCCTTCCACCCTGAGCATTTCTAGGCTGAGCCTGAGAAGTGCTAGGGGCAGAATTCTTTCCAGCTTGAGGATTCCTAGGCTGAGCCTTGGAGTTCCCTTGATCTGTCTTCCTCGACTCAGGATGAGGAGCCTTGGCCTTTCCCTTAGGTTTTGGCCTTGGTTCCTCAGTCATTTGCCTGACAGGTTCAGCAGGCATTTTCTCCTTCCCTTTGCCTTTATCCTGACGAGCAACACTTGGGCTCTTGTCGTCAGTTTGGGCAGGGACAAACTTCTTCTGAGAGTTGCTCCCTGAAGCACCTCTCTTCTTCTTGCCCTTTGGGTCTTTAGAGGCATCATAGCCTAACCCAGCTTTGGCACCATCGGTATGCTGAGAGAAACTTGTTAACTCATCAACCACTAGGGAAGACTCGTGTAACTTCTTCAGCTTAACCTCAAGATGCCCATTTGTTTCTTTCAGGGCCTCAATTTCAGTGGTGTACTGAAGCACCAACTCTTCATGAGCTTTATCTTTTAAGATCAGCTCAAGATCCCAAGCAGTTTGCTCAGCTCAAAGGTGAGCTTGCCACTCAGTTTCGAACATCACTCTTAGAGCAATTCGCTCATTCATCAGCTGTTCCTGAGCGAGGAACAGATCAATGTCACGAGTCTCAATCAGCGAGCTGATTACACCCTTCAGGCTATATTCCAATGCCAGCTCATCCTTGTTCATGTCCTTCAGAGACTTAGAGCCAGATCCAGCCTCAGGCTCAGGGGTAGCTTTAAGAGCCACGCTCTTCTCCTTTTCAGGAGTCTTCTCCTCACTGACTTCCTCACTGACAACACCCTTCTTCTTCCTCTTATCGAGGTCGAACTCCAGAGCCTTAAGCTCTGAGAATAGGTGAGAGTGAGTAATGTTGGTGAGATCCGTAGTGTTCTTTAACAAGATCACTCCTGTGTCCCATCTTTCAGGGAGACAGTTCAGGATTTTAGAAGACACCTCCCTCTTGGGAAACTTCTTCCCAAGGGTTGCTAGCTCGTTCATAATCTTAATGAACCGAGCTTCCATCTGATCGATAGACTCTCCCTCCAACATCCGGAAGGCCTCAAACTTCCTGATCGCAAGATCTCTCTTGTTCTCCTTGATCTTTTCTGATCCCTCACTCATCTCCCTCAAGGCATTCCAGATCTCTTTTGCCGTCTTCAGGTGCATGAGCCTGACCGACTTCTCGTAAGAAATGGTGTGGAGTATAATGTTCTTAGCAACATTATCCAGTCCGATTTGCTTAATCTGATCAGAATTAAGCGTGGACCTCTCCACTTCTTCATCTCCAGCGGCTGGAACAGGAACATTGCCAGCAACGGGCCAGGTCGTCTGAAGATTCCTCATGAATTTGATCGGACCTTGCTCAATCACCAATGGCATCTGATCATGGATGGAATAGAGATGTGCGAGTACCCTGAATTTCCAATAGTCATAATTGTCAATAGAGAATTCAGGAAGATTGCCCTCGAGGCGTTTAGAACTGGATGCCATGATATGCAGTTTTCAGAAACAAGATCTGTTCAGTAGACCACCAAAAGTTTCTCCTCAGAAACTGTTGGTAAACAAAGTCAGTGGTCTTTTGAACCACTGCTCTGATACCACTTGTTGGTCCCGAAATGAGTATAATCAGTGTATGGGGGGGAATACACTGATGTCAGATTTTTCTGAAAGACTCAGAAAAATGCTCTAACACGCTCAGTCAGTATTTCCTGAATTACTCAGTAAGCTGAAGGTCCCCAGGGGCAGCAGGGACCGTTCAGTAACGAGACAGATAAGCTGAGTGTGAGTAAAGTGCTCGGAAGCTCAGTAGAGATAACAAACCTACTGACTGCTCGTAAGCTAGTCAGTTGGACTACTATCTCAGTGAGCTAGAGTACGTATGGAAAGTGAGCCCTTAGTTTCTACTCGTTTTAGTTTCTAAAAACTTTTTCTCTGAGTTTGCTTAGTAAACTGGTGGTTAAGGCTGAGTGCACAGTATTAGAATTCAGGGTGATTGATTCAGTCCTGAATATAAAAATAATGCAGAATGTTCAGTTTAATTTGATGACAGTTATGATCCTGAACAAGAATGTAAATCAGCACACAAGGGTCTTTTTAACGTGGTTCGGAGATAACCAACTCCTACGTCCACGGCCTGATTTAACAGGAAGCTATCCTCAAAACCCTGAGGATAGGTTCTTGGTTTTACTTGCCAAGGGACACGAATAGCCAACTTCCTTTCTTAGGAACTGACCCCTGGGCGTTTTACAAGTCCCAGTCCTTCTAACCAACCAATCTCACACCCTGAATGGTTTGGTATTCTTGGTTTCCAACGAGGATAGCTCTAGCAGTACAAAACAATACTAAATATTAGAGCTATCGATCTAAGCAAATACAAAGTGAATCCTACTACAACACTAGGGAAATTTAATTGCAGAGTGTTGCTTATAGTATGCTTTGAGTGCTTGGATTCTTGAGAGCTTTCGCTTGGAAATTTCCCGTTAGCCTTGAATGGGTGCAAGGCTCTCCATATTTATAGGCAAGATTCTAAATAGATCCGTTGGAGGAGATCAAATCAAATCTTTCCTATTTTAGGGTGGTTGCAGGCTAGATGTACTGTTGACCTAATCGCCATGCTTAATCTGGCAAGTTTGTCTCGCAGCCTGCAACTCTGAGACGCATTAAATGTCGCATTAAATGCTACGCAGACTCCGTACATACGTGTCAAAAGATCATTGGCTTTCCGTTCTAACGGCTAGTTGATTTTCAGACATTTGTCCTTCCTCGTTCATTCAATACTCTGAGTTTCTTGTTAATAACTCAGCCTGAATGTTTGTCTTATTAGAGTCTTACTGACATTCTCTTTGTCTCTTGTCCCATAGCATAAATAACCTTTTTGTTCTGGACTTACATGGTTCAGGTAAACTGAACCAAGGCCCGAGTCAGGTCTTATGTGCATTCAGCACAGCCTGATAGGTTATTCAGCCCAGCAAGTATAACCTTTTTGCTTGGTCTTACATGATTCAGGTAAACTGAACCAATGCCTAAGTCAGGTCTTATGTGCATTCAGCACAGCCTTATAGGTAACACTTACTCTTCACTGACTAAGTTCTGTCCTGAGTATGCTTAGAGTACTCAGTAGAAACATCAGCCAATGGTACTTCAGGATTGTCTTCAGGACGGATCACCAGGCTTCGTTCTTCAGCTTCAGTTCAGGCAATCTTCAGCAAGACTGACTCTGACTTCTTCAGGACAGATTACACATCAGACTTCAGTAAATTGGGTTGACTCCAATATTCTTCAGTCTTCAGTACGTTCCCCCTGAACTGAAATACTAACCTAACTATCCTGAACTAGACAAACCTGAACAATTGTACTTAGGCAAATTCATCAGAGGTTTTGGGATCTAATCAAAATACTCAGATTGTCCCAACACATTCAGAAATACATTTTCTCCCTTTTCGAATTGTAAGTCCTTCCTCCGCGAATTTGCATATGACTTTTGTCGATCTTGGACAATCTTGATTTTCTCACGAATTGTATTAATTGCTTCCATAGATTTCTCCACCAGTTCTGGGCCCAATATTTTTCTAACTCCAACCTCATCCCAGTAGATTGGTGTCCTACATCGTCGTCCATAAAGTGCTTCATATGGTGTCATTTCAATGGTAGACTGATAGCTATTGTTGTAGGCAAATTCAACTAAGGACAAATAATCTTCCCAACTTCCTCCAAAATCCACAACACATGTCCTTAATAGGTCCTCTAGAATTTGGATTGTTCTCTTCGATTGTCCATCAGTCTATGGATGGAAGGATGTACTGAAATTTAATTTGGTGCCCATAGCTGATTGCAAGCTCTTCCAAAAATTTGAAGTGAAACGTGGATCACGATCGGAGATGATCGATACTGGAACTCCGTGCAACCGTACTACCTCATTGATATATAATTTAGCCAGTCGGTTCATTAGATAGTTCATCTTGACTGGTATAAATCGAGCGACTTTGGTTAGCCTATCGACTATGACCCATATGGCTTCATGTTGTTTAGGACCTCTTGGTAGACTCGTCACAAAGTCCATTGTCACATGTTCCCATTTCCATTCTGGAATTTCTAGTGCTTTCAATCGTCCAGCTGGTCGCTGATGTTCAGACTTGGTCATTTGGCAAGTAAGACATCTTTTAATGAAATGAGCAATCGAATGCTTCATGCCCCTTCACCAAAAGTTACTCTTGAGGTCTTTGTACATCTTTGTTTCACCGGGATGTGCAGTATATGGATGTGCTTCTCTCATTATCTTATCCTGCACCCCATCTCCTTTCGGCACACAAATTCTACCTCTACAGATTAGTGCTCCGTCTGAGACTATAGAAAAGTCTTTCGTTGCTTCCTCTTTGACCTTGTTGCTCATCAGTTGGAGAAATCGATCACCTTTCTGAGCATTAACATCATTGTGGCTAGTATTAAGGTTGACTGATCCAGTTCAACAATGGTTATCTTCTTCCTGCCAAATTCTTCAATCAAATGATCTTCCTGAGTAGGTAAGGATGTTAATTGACCTTCTCCTTTCCTACTAAGAGCGTCTTCTACCACATTTGCCTTGCTTGGGTGGTAGTGGATGGTAAAATCGTAATCCTTTACCAATTCTAGCCAACTCCTTTGACGCATGTTCAACTCCTTTTGTGTGAAAAAGTATTTCAGGCCTTTACGGTCTGTGTAGATCTCACACTTTCCCCCATACAGGTAATATCTCCATATTTTTAATGCATGTACTACCGCGGCTAACTCTAAGTCGTGTGTTGGGTAGTTCTGTTCGTGCACCTTTAATTGTCGTGATGCATAATCTACAACTTTTCCATGTTGCATTAGGACACAACCCAATCCTGACTTAGAGGCATCCATGTAGATTACGAATCTTTCTGATCCTTCAGGCATTGTCAAAACTGGTGCAGTTGTTAGCTTTCATTTTAACTCTTGAAAACTAGCTTCACATTCGGGTGTCCACTCAAACTTTTCACTTTTCCTTGTCAAACGTGTGAGTGGTTTTGCAATACGAGAAAAGTTTTGTATGAATCTTCGATAATAACCCGCTAATCCAAGAAAAATGCGAACTTCATTCGCATTGGACGGTATTTTCCAATTCAGAACCGTCTCAACTTTGGTTGGATCAACTTCAATCCCTCGATTCGTGATCACATGCCCCAAGAAGGCTACTCTGTTGAGCCAGAACTCACATTTGCTTAATTTAGCGTACAACTTCTCCCGTCGTAAAACTTCTAATACAGCCTTAAGGTGTTCCTCATGCTGCTTAGTATCCTTTGAATAAATCAGAATATCATCAATGAACACGATGACAAATTTATCTAGGTACTCATGAAGCACTCGCTTCATCAAATCCATGAATACTGCAGGTGCATTTGTAACTCCGAATGGCATTACAATGAACTCATAATGACCATATCGAGTTCTAAATGCAATCTTAGGAATATCACTTTCTCTAACTTTGAGTTGGTGATACCCAGACCTGAGACCAATCTTGGAAAACACTCCCGTATTTTCTCAATTGATCAAAGAGATCTTCAATCCTTGGCAGAGGATATTTATTTTTAATCGTCAATCGATTAAGCTCTCGGTAATCGATGCACATTCTCATCATTCCATCATTTTTCTTCACAAATAGCACTGGTGCTCCCCATGGTGAAGCACTAGGGCGAATGAACTTCTTGTCCAACAATTCCTCTAACTGAACCTTTAATTCCTGTAGTTCTTTTGGTGACATTCGATATGGAGCCTTCAATACGGGTGCAGCTCCAGGAATCAGGTCGATAGTGAATTTAATGGATCGATTTGGTGGGATCCCAGAGAGATCTTCTGGAAAAACATCAGGGTATTCCTTCACTATTGATATATCTGAGGGTGTCAACTTTTCTTTCTCTACCTTTACAATATTCACCAAGTATGCCTGGCACCCTCCTCTCTTCATTAGCTTGGCTGCCTTCATAGCAGATATGACAGGTTCATACCCTTGTTTATTTATTCCACAAAAGGTAAGATGTTGCCCATCCATTGTTTCAAGGCTTACCTTCCGTTCCACGCATCGAATCACAACTTTGTGTTTGCTCAACCAATCCATTCCCAAGATGATATCAAAGCCCTTCATTCCGATCACATGCAGATCGGCAGGTAGGTATTGCCACTTATATGTAACTTAATGTTCTTGACTAAGCTTCTAATTCTAATGTTTTCTCCTGAAGGCAATCTAACTTCTAGATTTACATTCGTAATGCAATCTAGCTTAAGTTTCTTCTTAAAGGTGTAAGATATGAAAGAATGTGATGCTCCGATATTAAAACAAAACATATGTTGGCATATTTGAGACAAGTATCGTACATGCCATAGTTTCATTTGCTCCATCATCTTCCTCCAGCTGCTCCTCTTCCGGGTATCCCTCTTCCTCAGCATACTCAACATTAGGAATTGCATTCAACTTTGCCTTACCCTTTTTGATTCGCTCCTCTAGGATTCGACACCCTTGACGGTCGTGGTCCGATATTTCTATCATTTCTTATCTGAGCATCTATCACTTCTGGACACGCATTGGCCAAGTGACTTGGTTTCCGACACCGGTAACACGTATGTGTCCCTAGGAGGCACTCTCCCTGGTGATTCTTATTGCATGTTGGACAGGGCGGGGTCGTTCTTGGAGGTATGGCCATAAAAGGTCGAACATTTCTAGCCATAGTACTCCCTTTTGAACTAAATTGTGGTGCACCCTTCCTTTTAAAATGATTTGGTACTTGTTGTTGTTCATTCTCCAAGCCCAAACTCATCGACACTATTCTTGCTCGCTCAAAGACATCTCTAAAGTGGGGTAGCCTTAACCCAGACACTATCCCTCCCACTTCCAGACGCAGTCCTCTCTCAAATCTACGTGCCTCCAGTCATCAGTATTCACTAGGTGAGGAGCATACTTGGAGAGTGAGTTGAACCTTAGCTCATACTCTGTGACAGTATTGGTTCCTTGTCGAAGATTCATAAATTCTATTTCTTTTTTATCTCTCAGTGGTTGTGGGAAATAACGGTTGAGGATAATTTCCTTGAATTCTTCCCATCCAAGAGCACATCTAGCTTCCACTGTCAGGGTCCTTTCATGGGACAACCACCATTGCCCTGCATTTTTAGATAGTTGGAACCTTGCACACGAAAATTGTTGTGTCTCGGTCAACTCCATGTGCTCAAAGATCCTTTCGAGCTCAGCAATCCACTCTTCAACTACTGTTGGTCCTTCCTTTCCATTGAACTTGGGTGGTTGGAAACGTCTAAATTGTTCCACCACTGGTTTCAACCTCGAGTTTTGTTCTTGGCTATTTTGAGCGGGTGCAGGTGGTTGTTGCTGCATGAATTCTCGCATTTGTGCGAAGAAGTCCCTTACTAAGTTAGCACCTGCGTTTTGGCCAGCAGACTGCTCTTCGTATTCTCTTTCTCGTGGTGGTGAGGCCATAATAATAGCCCTACATGGAAAGAATAAATCTTTCTTACTCCTTTAGTTCGATTAGTTAATTCCTTTCTGGTAAAAATTCTGATACTATATCTCATAGCGCCCTCTAGGACCCACATCACGGTCCATCCTAGGCATCTAGTTCTAGGTCAGGTTTAATTGCATCATCTCAGGAGTCAAATGTAATCACACATGAAATATTAATGAAATACTATTCAAGCCGGATTATTTTTGTTGAAAATTTATAATGAATTAATTAGAAATAAAACACCATAAGTATAATAAAACAATGAAAATTTTATCAATTTAAAAATTTGTAATAATTCTTATTTTCATCACATTCATAGACATTTCTCTTCATAAATCCTTCACAACATAAGTCTCTTAACATAAACATCTTTTCTGTAGGACTCTCATAACAAATTCTTATTTTTAAAAAGCTTTACTAAGTTACCTATTGGTGATTTGGATGTGTGCCGACTGCGGACTCCACAGATATCAATTTTCATTTAGTGATAATTAATTTCATTTACCTTCATCATGCATAATAAATAAAATTCAATAAGTTTGACTTAGAGTCCGAGGAGGAAAAACTCAACCTCGGCTCTGATACCACGCTGTGACGCCCCATGTAGGAGTGTCATCTCTTTTCTTTATATTTATTTAAAAGACACATTATTTGTCATAAAAATAATAAGTGATTTCATTTGAAATTGAAAATAAATTGACTTTAAAATTTTATCAGCGGAAGACTGTATCGTGTAAACTCGAGTTGATTTTTTTTTATATTTCAAGTGTCTAATCATGCTTGTGCCTTACTCGTGTCATACCCACATATCTAAATCAAACCATTGTTTAATTAAGATATTACAAAAATAGATTATCATGCTCGAGATAGAATGTATAACTAACTCACATAAAAGACATACCACCATGTGATAGACTAGTCATGCACGCAAAACATCATTCATAATATTATCATAACATTCTAATAGTTAGGAAAAGACTTGACGACTTACTAAGTAGTATAAGCATACAATTTTGAAAATCATCTTCAAACGATAGCATAAGGAAATACTTAATAACTCCTTATAGATGACTTAAGACATTACACTATTATTTAGATGGAGTCGGCCCAGTCAGTCACACGTCCTCCTCACCGCCAAAGTTTTCTGAAACGGTTAAAGTAGCATCATGAGCCTTCTCCCAGAGGAGAAGCCCAGTGGGATAACATGTAAAGTAGAATGCATTAAAGAGACTAATAGCATGTCAACCGAGTACATGTCAGGCACATAGGCCCGACTAAGTTCATACTGACATAGTCCGTAGACCTGTCTTGATTCACACAGAACATAGCCCGTCGACTAGCCAAAATTCACACAGAGTATAGTCCGTAGACTTGCATAATTCACACAGAGCATAATCCAAAGATTTGCCTGCTCGTACACACAAAAATTATTCTAATTAATGCATAATGAATTAGAGGTTACCCACTTTTCAGTCTGACAATATGAGGTAGCTTCCTGAGAGTCCAGCTGTTGCGGCACTGCACTCGACATATTGATTTGCTTTGTAGTCTTTTAATCATTAAATAATTAATATGTTCATAATAAATCTACCTTTTCATTTTGATGTACTTATATTTATTTAAAAGTGATCAAATACAATATATATATATATATATATATATATATATATATATATCACTAACTCACCACCTAAATCGAATTCCCTAAAGGACACACTATAGTAGATAATTTATTGGCAAATATACACATGTTAAAATTACACAAAATTTATACAGTAGGCTCCTCACTCAAATATTTACGTACTGTAAAATTTTTAATTAAAAAAACCTTGTAGATCGTTTTTTGTGATTTTTACAAGTATGTTGAAATTTTGGTTATTAATAGGGTCTATGTCACATTATTTTCTAAAATTTAGAAAATATTTTATAATGCTTAGAAAAAATATAATATAAAATTTTACATAATTATAAAGGTCAGTATTAACATATTTTAAAAGTTCACATTTTAATTCCATGTATTTTAATTTTTATAATTTTTCTAGTAGGGTACAAAAATATTTTACATTTACAGCAAAAACACCATTTACTAAAAAAATTCAAAACAAATCAAATATAACTCCAAATGCATCCAATTAAAATTCTTATGAAAGCTATAACATGGGGGAATAATATAGTTGAAAACCAAACTAAAATACGAAGCCATTTGTACGCAGAAAATTTTATAATTATTACAAAAAACAAAGGCGTTTTTCTTCACTATCGCACTTCAAATGAAAAATCATATAAATTTGAAAATAACTTCAAAAATTCTGATATTTTAAATATACATTCTTAACTTATAGTAACTCAATGTGGTAAAAGGATTTGGTCAAATTCACTGGGAAATGGTCAGAAAAATTCTGGGAATGGACATGCAATCACATAGGCAGATTTCACCTTAAAACTAATACACATTTAAGCATAGTTGTGACACCCAACTCAATTAAATCCTCAAATGACCACCAATAAGTCCTCAAACAAAATAGAGTAAGATTTACAGTACGAAAAACAAAGTAAAAGCCACATGCAATGGCAAAAACAACATGCAATCACAAAATACATTCAACCCCCTATTGTAAATCAAATAACATCATTCTTGACAAGTCCGTATGCTAAAAAGAAAATTTTCATTTTAAATTCTCAATCAAGTACTAAAAAGATATCTTTGAGCCTCAAATACAAATATTTAATCATCATTTCATAAAGAAACATTGAAGAAAATAATGAAAAAGAAGAGAAAAAAATATTTTGTGGAAGGACGATAAATTTCTGTGAAATTCTT
>JAPKLY010000221.1:479860-592877 GCA_026898435.1 Prunella vulgaris | reverse complement strand
TATTAAGAATATTTAGTCTATAGAATTTAGTATAATTTTATTTTTTTACATATTTATAGAGATACATTCATGATTAGAATATTGAAATAATTCAAATAAGTTATATATATTTTTTTTTGTAACTTAGTAATTATGAAAAATTTACTTTAGCATAGTGAATATTTTTCACATAGGATATGTAACTTTTATTTCAACTAGTATCATAAACATATAAAAAATAATTCTTATTATATACTTTGGTATTAGATTATATCTAATTGATTAATGTTTAATTTACCATTTTATTTTTTCTTACTTGTTTGCGTCGAGTGAGTCGCAATCGAGCTTGACCTCCCCAGTAAGCAATCCTACTAAACTTTTAAAGTTCATAGAAAATATTAGCTCTTTAATTTAGTAAAACAAAATTTTCGAACTAATAAATATTTTGTTTTAAAATTTAATGTTAAAAAGAACAATTAAATTATTTAAATATATAAGATATAATATATTTGAAAGTGGGGTGTTACAAATCAACCTATCAAATCCTGTCAGTACGCATTTAATGTATCTTCGCCCAAAATAACCCTTTCAAATTTTCACTCATTACTTTTATCAAATGTTGAAATTTGGGCGGTCAAAAGTTTTTTTGAAATTCAATTACGTGTACTGACACACACATTACCCTGAATTGCAAAGATCAAAGCTTTTGGGCCTTTGGTTCAAGTGATGCAATATGTCAATCCGTTGGATCTAACTATCGGTTTCAAGTATTTTTTTACTCTTTACATTCACTCTCTCTACAACAATCTTTATTCCCAAACTATCTGTTTCTTGCATTTCAATGGCTCATACAGTTTCAGCAAATTACAACAAGATGGTCAAAGATAAGAACTCTGAGATGTGTGTCGAGTTCGATGTCACTAGGAATCCAGATGCGATAGAGATCATAGTTCTTTTGACAGAAAGAGGATTGAAGACCTTTACTTTTACCTACCCTGCCGGGAAGAAGACACTAGATGTGTATATGATCCAGTTTCTAATTCATGCCAGATTTGTTGATGATGAGATCCTGTCGAAGGTTGCGAAGACTGAAATCAAAGTGTCTAAGAGAGACATTGCTGGGTATTTCAACATTCCCATGACTGATGAAGGCGCTCTATCCTACAAAGAGGATGAATACTTGGAATCATTCTGTCTCATGGCAAGAAGAAGTTGCCAGCACATCTCCTCCAACCTCAAGAAGACCATGTTGTGAAGAAAATATAGGTTTCTTATGGATGTTGTGACCAAGGTCATTCTGGGGGAACTTCAGAGCTTGGATGCTCTGCCTAAAAGGAGAATCTGTGTCGTGAGGGCTATTATAGATGGAGCTCAAGTTAACTGGGTGGATCTCTTCTAGAAAAGGATTCACCAAGAATCCCAGCGTTTTGAGAAGAAAGAGGATCCTTCAAAGCCAGGCAAGAAGGAATGGGTGCTAAACACTAGATGCTCTCTGGCTAATAAATTATCAATTGTGCAGTTTAATTTGATACCTCAGCACAATTTTGACGCGAATTGGCTTGTCAATTACCTTAGATCCAAATTTCTTCTAGGGATAGATGACAAGATTTTGGGAAATCCTAACTCTGATGTTGAAGGTGGAGTCCCAGCTGCACCCTATGTTGCCCCAGCTGCATCTACATCAGCTGGGAAGAGAAAGCAACAAAGGTCTGCTGATCGACAAGCAAATAAGACAAAGAGGTCAAAGGGGCAAGCCAACTCAATTCAGAGGGAGATGGTGTTTGATGATGAGGACAATGTGCCTCTTAGTAGAAGACATCCATCATCTGCCAGAACTACTATGCTGGTGGATGAGCCCTCAGCTGATGAGTAGGAACCTGGCTCTCCCACCATTGATAAGAATCCAGGGAGACCGTATGTTGCTGAGGCAGGGGAGGAACCAGCAATTGTGGCATCAGCTGATGTACCTGAGCACTGGGAAGTTGATATTGTGCACATTCCCAGCTCAGAGAAGGCATCCCCAGCTGATCAACCTCCACTTAGCGCTCAGCCTATCATGTCAGCACCCCCTACTCTCTCATCACCTCAAACCCACACCTAAACACATACACATACCTAATCCCCCTCATCCCTACCCTCATCTGTTTCCAATGGGGAACCTCAGACCCAATCCAACGTACCCCCCAGATCAGAACCCAGCACCAGCCAACCATCATCTTCTCATCTCCCCTACATAAACAACCTCACCATCTGACCCTCCACCCAATCCCATATACCCCCCACATCAGAATCCAGCACCAACCAACTATCATCTTCTCATCCCCCACCTACACAAATCTACCTCAACCATCTGGCAATGAACCAGAGGACTTGGGTCCCTCTGGTGAGCCAGCCACTGACCCAAAATTTTAAACCCAGCCACAAAATCTTGTGCATTACCTTACCCCCATCCACTTCAACTTTCTTCTCCAATTTTTGCCAAAAAGGCAAGACTAGGAGAGGAATGACCACTCTTGCCCTATATTATATATCTCAACACATCCCTTCCCTTCTAAACCACCCTGAGGTTGCTGAACTCTTGGCTGAGGGCCTCATCTGGGGACGTTCTAAAGAAGGGCCAGTTCAGAACCTTCTTAACTTGTTGGAGGAAATGGGAGAATCCAACTATAGTGAGTGGGAGGATACTCTAAGGCATTCCCTGGGAGTTAAGGGACCTTCATAGTTGACCACTTTGGACGGGCTGATCAAAGTGGTAATGGCTCTTTTGCTGGACCAGGGGATCGTCCTCAACTGCCCAAAGGTAACTGATATCCGCTATGACTCTCCATTCGTTGATTTTGATGTACAAGAGGACTTTGAGATGACCCCTAACCTTTTAGAAAAGATGAATACTTACTTTGCGGAGCAGGTGCAACTGGTTAGAGATACATTGAACACTGCTCACACCATGGCCCCCCTCTGATCGAAAAATGTGTGATCACTACTGTGAAGGATCAGAGGGAAAAACTAATTGAGAAGCTGTCTAACAGCTTGGGGTCAGCAAAGTTTGAGTTTTCCTTCACCCAGAAGGCGTTTGAGAGGGTAATTGAGGGAAACTTGAAAAAGGCACTAAAGGTCTTCGAGAACCACATGGTGGTGATAAACACTTTGAAGGACGGCTTGGTTGATGAGACCAAGTGGAGCATTTTGGAGCAGAATGAACTGCGGACCAAGCTGGACAAGATATCTTCAACTCTTCCCTCTGCTATTGAATTTGATGATATTAAAAAGGGGGAAGAGGACAACTGAACTAAGATAGCCAAGCATGCAGACAAGATTGCTCAGCTGAAGGCCAAAGTTGATTCCTTTCTGAAGCTGGTTGAGTCTAACCAGGCTAACACCAAGAATGAACTTGGTGTGGTGTTAGCAAGAATGGTGAGCATAGAAGAATACATCAGAGACAGGGACGATGCCAGAAAGCATCTGATGGAGAGCAAGTCCCTGAAGCTGGCTCAGACTCTTTAGAGGAAAGAAGAGCTCAGAATTGAGAAGAAAAAGATGCATGCAGATATGGACCTCAGACTCGTGAAGGTAGCACAGATGAGAGGGGTCCATGAGACTGATGACGAGTGAATCAGACGCACCAAGAAGGGGATTGCTGAGGAGCTGAACAGACGCTACATCAGAAGGATAAAGAAGGAAGGAAAGACTGTAACCCACTCCAAGAAGCTCAGAACTGAACATATAGATTCGAATGAACCTTTCTTAGATGGGCCAGTGGAGTTCCTTCTTCCTCAGCTTCAGATAGTCTTCATTCAAGAATGGAGAAAAATGAAGATCTATGCCTTCTGCCAGTTTTACATCCTCAAAGATATAATTAAGGAGGAGAAGGCAAGGAACCAAGAGTTCAGGAGCTGGCTGCTGAAGACATTTCCCAGGTTTTACAAGTTAATTGAGAAGGAAATGCTTCACGTCCATGCCCATCCAAAGCTGCCAGAGATAAAATTCTTCGATCCTACAGTAGATTCTAAGGTCAAACTGGATTGAAGGGAAATAAACAAGAAGTGGGTTGATCTGATTGTCCCATATTTTAAGAGTCTGCCAGATAAGCCCCCTCCAGTCCTAAAGAAAATCGAGAAGAAGTTCTTTGAGTGGATTCAAGTACCAGCTGAGGAAAGGAAGAGCTTACTCTGAAAAGAGTTGTAATAGTCCAGCTGAGTCAGCTGTGGATAAGTACTTGTAATCTTTTTCATTTTCCTCTGAATGAAACACTTACATATTTAGACAACTCGGAGGGGGCGTGAGGGACGAATAATGTCTCCCACCGAATTTGGCAAACTGCAGCATAAGAAATTTAATACCTGATTTAACATATGGCGAACAAGACTATCTTATCAAATCCTTATTTCTCTTGCAGGTCCGTCAACCCAATTGTTAGGATATTTTGTTAGAGTGTTTTGATAATATGAAAACTTACTTAGCTTGTAATAGGACCAGCTGATAAGTAGTCCAGGATTAGATAGGTATTTTGTAAGGGGGAACCTTGCAGCCTAGATGATCCAAAGATGCTTGTGGAGAAGAAGGTCACATGAGCTCGTTAAGAAGACTTAATCGGTTCCTGAAACAGAAGTTCAAGGCAGCTGATATGATTGAAAATGAAGCTGAACTCAAGGAAAGAGAAAGAATCCAGCTGAAGTCGAAGACCAACTAAAGAGCAGTGTGCAGTTAGACGAGGACCAGATCAGCTGAGGATCATCCAGACCAGCTGAGGATCACCTAGATCAGCTGAGTAACTTAATATCAGCTGAGGTCCATAATATTAGTTGAGGTCAGTCCACACCAGCTGAGGTCTTAATCGCTGCTTAGAAGATACGTTCGTGTTGAAGTAAATTATGTCAAGGGGAAAAAAATCAAGCAAACAACTACATGATTTCCAGAACTGAAGGCAATCAATCAAGGGGACATACTTGATTGAGAATTAGGCCAAGATTTTTGAAGACTTCCAGAAATAAAGAATAGGATCAATCAATCACTATGATTGATTGAGTCCAAATTTATAGGCGATTTGAATCCTAGCCAATCACAATGGCTAGTAATTCTATCCCTATAAATAGGAGTACATTTGAGGAATTTTTTAACAAGTTCTACGCGATTATTACTTCGCAGAAACGCTGCCAAATTTCTTACTTATACTCAAAACCATTTACACACAAAAGCCAATTTATGTAAAGCTTTAGAGAAGCCAATGAATTAGCTGCAAGCGTGTTGGTCCTGAAACGAGTAAATCAGTGTCTGGGGGGGGAATACACTGATATCAGATTTTCCGAATTTCTTCAGAAAATGCTCTTACAAACTCAGTCAGGAAGATCCTGAAGGCACTGCACTAAACTGATGGTCCGTAGAGGTAGCAGGGACAGATCAGTCAGGAGTTCAGATAGGCTAAGTCAAGCGCCCGATCTGCTGAAGGTGGACGCGCGACCACCAGCTAGCGCACTTGCCCGTACGCGACGCTTCTGCTCGGACCCGGAACTCGGCGCTCGATCTCCTTCAGCTGGGCGCGTGACCAAGCTGGTTCTGTGCCTGCCGATCTTCAACTTCCTCATTTTCTTCATATCTTGAGTTCTAGAGCTCCGATTGACTCAATTATTTTTGTGTTGTGACCCTCTCTTCAAGCTCTTCAACATGGTATATTATTTGCACCATTTGGATCAACTCAACAAATCCAGAATGTATCGAACTTGCTCGTCTCTTCACCTTTTTGCTTGTTTTCACCTATAAACACAAATTTCTAGCCAACAAGGGGTCAAATGCACAAAGTATAGCATATTAGGGTCAAATATGAACATAAACTCATCAAAACCATATAGAAATGGATGCAAAATGATGCAATTTAACCCTAATCATTCGATATCTTTTAACTCAAGGAAGACCACTGGCTTGACTGAATTCCATGAAATATTTGAGAAAATAGTCAAGGCTTAGAGAGCAAATGAGGCAAATGGTGAATTCTAATGTCAACGTATGAAGCCACAATCAACTCTGGTGATAAATAGAATAGTGAAGAATTCTTCAGAAATTTACATGCTGACCCTATTCAGTACCTTTGAGAATGAGTTCTTAAAGAGTTTATCTTGTACTTCACAAGAGGTGGGTAGAGATAATACTACACTTGTGTATGACGCCAATGTAAAAGGGGATGTTCGTAGAGTTATTTTTGAGCAAATGATGATCAGAATACAATGCAGCTGCAAAAAATTTGAAGAATGTGGGATGTTGTCCTGTCACTATATACGGGTGCTCCACATTAACTCGGTACAAGAAATACCGAGTCAATACATATGTAGGAGGTGGACAAAAAATGCAAAGGCAGAAATTTGGGACAAATACACAAAGGTAGAAACAAGAAAAACAGATTGTTCAGTTGAATGGAGGCATATAGTGGTAAGAAATAGTTACAATCTGATCCTTGAATGTGATAAAGATGTTGAAGCAAGAAAAATTATAGAAGACGGTTTAGAAAGAGACTCAATAGCTGCTAGGGCCTTCAAGTCAAGGCATCAACCACAAGAATCAACTTAAACTGTTGAAGGACTTGATATCCAGGATCCCAAATGCTCGACAACAAAGGGTAGAAAAGTAAGAATAAAAGGCCACTTCAGAGAAAGCAAAAAAAAGAAGACAACATTGTCAATGGAATATGGTACTAAGACACCAAATGCTAATTTGATATAAAATTAGAAACTCATTATCTATACTTCATTTCACTAATACATTAAAATGTTGGATTCTGTACAAAAAGTTATGTTACTTTTGTCTTGAGTCAGTGTTACAAAATTGCATGAATTGTGTTACTGAAAATTTATGTTACTTTTCCCTTAAGTTCATGTTACAATATATAATAAACTGAATAAAATTAATTGTTTACAGTTGTTAAAATACACTTGTTTTAATGTTATCAATGCTTATACGATAATTACAATCTATGTTACTTTTGTCTTAAATCGATGTTACAAAATTGCATGAATTGTGTTACTGAAAATTTATGTTACTTTTCCCTTAAATTCATGTTACAAAATATAATAAACTATATTTTTGTTAACTTGTTTTTATGTTAATGATTTTTCTATTACATATGTTATAAAAATGCGTAAATTATGTTACATTATATCTATGTTACATTTAACATGGATATATGTTACTATTGTATTATATATGTGTTACCATTTAGAATAAAATGTGTTAATAATCATATAAACTTCTGATTTCAAAAAATATAAGTAAAAATTTATAAAATTACCTCAATAGTCTTGATTCAGACTCCCAGATTTTGATCAAAAACTGATTTTTAAAAAACATATGAGTATATTACATAAAAAAATGTTACAGTATTTAATAAAACAAGTGTGTTATTATTTAAATTTTTATACCTTAGGCTGGGTGAATTCCCAGCACAATATAATACCTAAAAAAAATAACCCTGTGAATCAGAAAAAATAAAGAGTAAAATCAGACAAATGAAGATATAAGCAAAATACTTTTAAACCAAAAATATTAACTATATTAACAACAGTAAATGTAAAACTACATAAAAACTCCATTCCTAAACCAAGACTAATGTACTATTCCTTACCCACAAACCTTCATTCCTTACCCACAAATTAACCACAGTATATGTCAAAATAAACATTCCTTACCCACAAATTACCAAATCCAGAAATATATACAAAAACCCTCCTGACTACACATCAACATATAACTATACAAAATCCATCAAAATCCCTCAAAACACATCCACCACCATCAAAATATCCAAAATACCATCAAATATTCACCACCCCCACAACCACAAACTGTTAACAGGATCATCTTGTTAACAGAAAACCAACAACAGTATCAAATTCTTAAACAACACCCAACACAACCAAAGAACAGTATTAAAATCACTTGTTCCTATTCGATCTCAGATTTCTCTTGCCATATGTAATAGGTTCATTTCGTTTCCTCTTCTTCTCGCCTAGGGTATTTTCTTTCGAAGCAGCAATAAGAGCAGATTTGTTGATTTAAAAATCCATCACCTTCTTAAAAACATTAATCTTCTCTACATTGACATCAGATGATACAAACTTCGAAAAGAAACTACACCTCAAAAAGATCCTGAAAGCAGCTTGTAAAAAATAAAAAATAAATTATATAACAAGTAATATATATTACTAATTAGACATTACTGTGTTACTATTTTATATAGAAATGTTTTTCAAAGCAAAAATAAGAAATAAATAATTACCTTACAAAGCTTTGGACATTCGTAAAGTTCACCTTGAAAATAAAAAATGTGGTGCATAAAAAACACACCACAATCATTATTCTGCTCATTAGACCTCCAAGAGAGCCTCATTGTCTGAATAGAGAATTTCTTAACCATACCAGCTTTAGGGTGCTTCATATCACCCAAAAATTTCGCCATGTACTTTTTTTTAAAAGTTAACAAAAATATTAAATATATTTAATTTGAATGTAATAAGAAGGAAAAATATTTGTACACTAACCAACATAATAACGCAATCATCATATGTCTTCTGAACGACATGGATCCGATTATCAAGGTACTGGATCTTGCCCAAGGTGAAGTTAAAAACAACATGTGCATAATGACCATATACACAAAAAGGAAGAAAAATCTGAAAAAAAAAAGTATAAATAAATACATATATGTTACACTTTCACAAAAATATATGTAACTATACAGTAATATATATGTTACAAAATAATAATATGCATCTTACAAATCAATAATACGCATTTCACAAGCAAAATAATAATTATTCTAACATATTTACATATAACTAAATAACAGTAAGTGATTAATAAACAATAAAAAACAATTTTACTATTTATCTTACTATATAGTAATAAGATATGATACTTTATAAGAATATTTGTATTACTAACAATAAAAATGTTAAATTTGAATAAAATTTTTACCATATCAGCACTCATAAACTTGTCAACAGAGGTTGACTCAAACCAGTTTCTCCATGCACCAAAAATCTGAGATTCATTATCAGCCAAAGAACCTTTCTTCCTCATTATATCATTCAGCGGTATCTACAAAAAAAATACAATACAAAAAAAAGTTTATAAAAAATGCAAAAAAAAAACACAGAAAAAAGAAAGAAAAATTAAAAAACTTACATTATAATCCAGCCCAAACACAAACCGAGACACAACAGAAGAAGATGATGAAACAGATCTTTCAAAGCAAGACATAAAGCAAGCAACATTCAAGACATTGTGCGCAATCTCAGTTTGCGGCATCATTGTTAGCATATCTTCTCGAGAGATGAGATACATGTAATTTTTTGAAGCAAAAAACTCCTCACTGATAAAAAAAATACATGTTATTAGAATTAAAAATGATTTTTAAAAAATAAAAAAATATGTTACTTTCAACATTTTTATATGTTACTACATAAAACAAATAGTGTTACTATAAGAATGAGAAAAGATAACCTACATCAAATTTTCCTTGTAATGAAAAACATAATCCACAAGCTCCATTTCATAACGCTTCAATCCACGTAAGTTGCTCTTATCCATTTCAATAAAGGGACTCAAAAACCCAAACAGGTTACCAAAACCTGAAATCAAATTATTGAAAACAGCAGCATCTTCATCAATCTTTACACCACTACCTTCACCACGTCCATCCTTAACTTCATCAGCAACCTCATTGCCAGCTTCATCAGCAGCTTCATCACTAGCCTCATTACCAGCTTCAACAACAGACTCATCACGAAATTGGTTAACAGATTTGTCACAATTAAACTTCATTAACATGATCACTTGCATCATCTTTTTCCTGCTCAGCATCAACATCCATTCCTTAACCATGCTCCTCTATTGCTTCCTCATCACTATAACTCTCATTCACTTCTTCATCCATATCGGGATCAGTTTCTCCCTCCACCTCATCCTTTCCATCACCAGCCTGTCCAACATCCTCCTGAATCACGTCTTTACTTGGATCCATTCTCTCTTCTGTCTGATCTTTTTCTTCTTTTTCTTCTTCTAATTCATTTTCTTTCTCAAAATCTTCTTCTTCATCATTTTCTTCTTCTTCTTCTCCTTCTTCTTCTTCTTCTTCTTCTTCTTCTTCTTCTTCTTCTTCTTCTTCAGCCTCTTCACTATCATCCTCTTCAAAATCAACATCCTCAGCTTCCTCACATTCCTCAGATTCTACAATTACCTTTTCCTTCCCTTTCCTTGTCCTCCTCATCCGAACTTCACCAACATCATCACAAATATCATTATTTGACCTTTTCGCACTTCTTTCAGCGCACACAACCTGATCAGCCTTAATGGTTTGGTAATTAGAATTATATTTAAAAAAGGACTATTAGGAAATAAATCAAAATTAGATGCATCAAAGAGTTCTTTTGCATGATTAAAATTTAGAACAAGATCATCTACTATAGTTCGAAAGGACTCATTCCCCAGAACTAAGAATCAGAATTTGTGTTTGAATCAGGCAAATTCGTTTTAATTTCTGATAATCTAGATATAAAACTAGAGGATGAATCGCTAATTTCTTTCAACAACTTCTCCAGCTTCATCTCCACAGCCTACAATAAAATATGATACTACATAAAGTAATGTAGATCTTATTATATAGTAACATGCATATTACTAAATAGAAAGGAATGTGTTACTATTTAGTAACATACATGTTACTAAATAGTAAAATATAAGTTACAAAAGTATATGTTACTATATACTAGAATATATGTTACTAAATAGTAAAATATATGTTACTAAAGTATATGTTACTATATACTAGCATATGTGTTACAACCAAGTAATAAGCATGTTACAATTCAACAATATACATGAAACAACTCAACTAATATACCTAAAACCTATAGAATGAGTTATTACTCAATAATGAGTTATTATTAACATGCATAAGAAAATATTATTGTCCAAAACAAATAGATGTTACTATTGAGTTACAAGTATGTTACCTCAACTTTTCCAGAGAGAGAAGACTTCAAATCCCCTCTATTCGACACCCTCAAATGCCCATTTCTTGTCACTGGATAAACATCAATAACAAGATCCCCATCACCGTATAAACCAGCATCAGATTCCTGCCTACACCGAGCATGCAAATTCACATCATCCCAGTGTTGAATAAAAGGAATTGTAGACGGCAATTCAACACCTCTCCACTGAATATGGTGAAGATAAGTCATTTGAAGAATAATCAAACATCCAGTAACATTGTGAGCACCATTCACGCGAACAGAATCCACACTCTCACACAACTTGTTAAATACATAAGAACACCAATCAAACTTTGCTATATTACTGACATCAACAACAGCCTTCAAAATTCCAGGGTTACAAACCAAATGATTAGATGCAGGAGTAAAGAATGAAGACATGACGAAAAACACAAACAAACGCTTGAAATCGTCACCACCATCCTTCAACTTCTTCTTGAAAAGATCAGCAAGAGCAGTCAACTTCGATGAAGTTCTAATACCATACAATTGATTGTACTTCTCAAGTAAAAGATTAGTTTCACCTCGATAAAAAATAGGAACATCACATCCATCATTCCTCGGTATTATGAAAATGTCATGTACATCATCTGGAGTAACAACAAAACTTCGTGAACGGCCAATCGACAATTGCCAACTGTGAAGATTAAAATTATCAACAAGCCATTTAAGCATTGGGTACCCACTCAGCTTTGTCAGATGCAAATTCAGTAAACCACCAAAACCTATGCTCCTAACAGCTTTCTTATGAGCATTGTTCAAACTTTGAACCAGCTCAAAGATAGAAGTAGGTCTGCTATGAGGAGTGAATTCTCTGAAAATGAACAAAATATTAATAAAGATTAATGGAGTCGACCCAAAGATCTTAAGTCAGAAGTACATTCCATCCTGAAGAAGTCAGAGTCAGTCTTGAAGATTGCCTGAACTGAAGCTGAAGTCCGAAGACCTGAAGATCCGTCCTAAAGACAGTCTGAAGATTCCACTGACTAGTGATCCTACTGAGTACACTAAGCATGCTCAAGTCAGGACTTAGTCAGTAAGCGCAATGTAACCTTAATCAGGCTAAGTATCACTTTGTGATACTCATAAGACCTGACTTAGGCATAGTATCATTTACTGATACTTGTAAGACCAGACAAAAAGATTACACTTGCTATGGGTAGTTGACATTTATGTTAACACCAGAGACAATGAGAATGTCAGTAGACTCCGAAAAAGATAACATTTATTCTGAGTTAAAGATAAGAGGGTCGGAGTATAAATGTATGAGGAAAGACAAAGTCACATCGAATATATAGTTATTTGTACAGAGAGTCAATCGACTGTTGACACGCACGTACGGAATCTGTGCAGTAATTAATGCGGTATTCAATGCGTCTCAGAGTTGCAGGTGGCGGGCACAACATTTTCGGATTAAGCACTGGAAAAGGTCAACCAAGTACAACTAGCCTGCAACAACCCTAAAATAGGGAGATTTGGGTAGATCTCCTCCAATGGATCTATTTCAAATCTTCACTATAAATACAGATGACTTTGCACCCATACAAGGTTACAGGAAATTTCCAAGTGAAGAATTCTCAAGAATCCAAGCTCTCAAAGCATACTTTAAACAGCACTCTGCACTTAAGTTTCCCTAGTGTTGTAGTAGGATTCACTCTGTATTTGCTTAGATTGATAGCTTTTCATCCTTAGCATTGTTTTGTATTGCTAGAGCTATCACCCTAGTTGGAATCAGAATATTAAACCCCTCAGGTTGTGAGTTGGTTGGTTAGAAGGATTGTGACTTGTAAAACCACCCAGGGGCTAAGTTTCTTAGAGAGGAAGGAAGCTATTCGCGCACCTTAGCACGTTAAAAACAAGTTCTGATCCTCAGTGGAAGAGGGTCACTTCCTGTTAAATCAGGCCGTGGACGTAGAAGTTGGTTATCTCCGAACCACGTTAAAAAGCCCCTTGTGTAATGATTTACATTATTGTTTTTCGAGGCTACATGAGACTCATACTCACACAGTGGATATGAATGCAAAACTGAGTAGTGAGAATGATCGTCTCACTGAGACTCTGAGAATCAGAGACAGTGGGGAGGCTCTAAGCCTAGTAAACCTTAAGGAAGAGCTACTTCATGCTCGTAATGGAAATGATGAAGCTCCTCTTGAGGTTGAAAGACTGAAAGTCAACGTGGCCTCTCTCATTAAGACTTGTGATATTTATCGGTTCCTTATTCAGGAACAGTTGGAGGTTGAGCGGATCTACCTATGTGAGATGCTCGACACTGAGTTGTACACTCACCTCAGGTCTGAGCGTGCTGCTCAGGGTCTTGAGCAAACTGCAGGGAGATTGCTGACCAACAGTTGGTGCTTCAGCACACCACTGAAATTGAGTCCCTGAAAAAGAACAATGAGCACCTGAAGGAAAAATTGGAGAAGTTACACAAGTCAGCCCTAGTGGTTGATGAGTTAATAGTTATCTCTCAGCATACTAACGGTGCTAAAGTAGGGTTTGGTTAAGACTCAAAAAATCCTAAGGGCAAGAAGAAAAAAGGTGCTTCAGAAAGCAACTCTAAGAAAGTGTTTGTCCCAGCCCAAACTGACGCCAAAGGTAAGGGTATTGCCCGTCAGGATAAAGGCTCAGGGAAGGAGAAACTGTTCACTGGACCTACCGGACAAAAGACTGAGGGATCAGGGCCAAAACCAAAGGGAAAGGCCAAGGTTCCTCACCCGGAGTCGAGGAAGAAGGACCAAGGGAAGCCCAAGGCTCAACCCAGGAACACTCAGGCCTCAAGAAACTCTACTCTGAGCACTTATCAGGCTCAGCCTCAGAATACTCAGGGTCGAGGGAATTCAGGCCGAAGGAAGCCTCAGGCGAAGCCAAGGGATACTGAGGTCCAGGCACCTCAGGCAGGGCGCAGGACCAGTCAAGGACGTCCCAGTCCTGAAAGGAGAAGGACTGACTGGGTGGTTTCTGAAGGACAACAGAATCCTGATTCCGAGAACACTCAGTTCAGACCTCATGTGCCAATAGGTCAGAATCAAGCTGCTCCTTCCCAGGACAACACTCAGCCCATTGCACCCAGACCAAAGAGGAATAGGAGGCCTGCCCCCAAGCAGAAATCCAAGGCTCCAGAACCTCAGGCTGACACCCATACACCTTCAACTTCCAATGCACCAAGGAAGAAGAAAATGGTGTATGTTGATATTTCAGGGAGACAAGTTTACACCTCTGATGCCATCAGAGTTGTTAAACAGATCTGGATCCCGAAGGGTATAGCAGACTCGATAGGACCCAATACGAGATGGGTACCTGAGGCCTGATTCTATTCAGGTCGCTGCGGGGGGCAAGAAGAGGAGGAAGGATCAGAAGAAGGACTGGTACTTGGATTCAGGTTGTTCCAAGCACATGACCAGATTTCATGATCTCATTCAGGACTATGTTGCAGAAGATGGCCCGCAGGTTACCTTTGGTGACAACTCTAAGGGTTTCACCAGAGGGTTTGGTACTCTTGTTGTTGGTTTTGTCCATGTGTCTAATGTATCCTATGTTTAGGGTCTTAGGAATAACTTGCTATCTGTTATTCAGTTTTGTGATCGCGGATTTAGTGTAGAATTTACCTCGAATATATGCCTTGTGAAAGACAAATCTACACTGCAGGTTCTTATTACAAGTGTTAGGAGAGGCAGCGTTTATTTTGCTGACTTTCAGAGCAGCTCTCTTGAAACTTGTTTGGTCGCTAAGAGCTCATCTGAGCTCAGTTGGCTTTGGCATAAGAGCCTGAGTCACTTAAACTTCAAGATTATTAACAAAAATTTTCAGCTTTCTCTTGTAGAGGGTCTACCTAATGAAGTTTTTAGCAAAGACCACGTGTGCGGAGTATGTCAAGAAGGCAAGCAAACCAAAGCTTCATTCAAAGAGAAAGATGTCTTCTCAACTGACAAAGTGCTTCAGCTCCTGCACATTGATCTCTTTGGTCCGATTAATCATGTAAGCATGAATTGTAGGAAATATACGCTTGTTGTTGTTGATGATTAATCCAGGTACACATGGGTTATTTTCTTGCTGAACAAGAAGGAGACTCAAGTCAAGCTTCCACAGTTACTCAAGAGATTGAGTACAGAATAGGGTCAAGCATTGTCAGGATCAGATCAAATCGGGGAACTGAGTTAATTAACTTATATATAAATGATTTTTGTAGTGACCTTGGTATTGGTCATGAGACTTCTGCAACCAGGACTCCGCAGCAGAACAGAGTAGCTGAGAGAAGGGATCGGACCCTGAAGGAAGCTGCCAGGACCATGTTAGCTGAGTCAGGACTGCCCAAGAAGTACTGGGCTGAAGCAATCAATATTGCTTACTACACTCAGAACCGGTCTATGCTGAAAAAACAACATGCTCAGACACCCTGTGAAATGTGGAACAAGAGGAAGCCTCGCATCTCCTATTTCCATATCTTTGGGTGTAAGTATTTCATCCTGAACAATGGGAAAGACCAGTTGAAAGCCTTTGATAGCAAGTTTGATGAGGAAGTGTTCTTAGGATACTCCTCAGTCAGCAAAGCCTTCAGGGTGTACAACTGTCGGACTCTTGTTGTGGAGGAAACACCTCATGTTGTGTTTGATGAGACTGCATCAGTGCATAGGAAACAGGTTCCAAGTCCTGACACTGAGGGGGTTACCAAGAGGGTGACAAGACTGAGCCTGAAGAAGAATCCTGAGTTCAATGTCAAGTTTGTGCATGACGATCAGGATGCACCTCAGGCCAACCCTCAGCAATCCCCAGCCTTGGAGAATGTTGAGTCTCAGACAGAGGGACAGACTCAACCTGAGGTAAGGACTGTCGGTGATGATGCTTTTGTACCTGAGACAGTTACTGAGTCTAACTCTGTAGGGGGACAAACCTTAGGGAATGACTCAGTGTCCTCTGCTCTTGTTCGTTCTTATTCTTTACCTGTGATAGAAACTAACATTTCAGGATCAGGCGAGGGAACGTCAGAAGCTGCTCCCAGTGCTCCAGTCAGTCGGAGGACATGGCTTTCTGATCACTTATTGGCAGATATCATTGGTGATATCAATGAGTGGGTCAGGAAGAGGTTGTTCCATGGCGAGAGCGCTATGTTTTGTTGTTTCCTGTCTGATCAGGAACCTAAGAACATAGAAGAAGCTCTTGCTGACCCCAACTGGATCATAGCCAAGCAGGATGAGCTCAATCAGTTTGAGCGGAATAAGGTTTGGGAGTTAGTTGATAGACCTAGGCATCAACATGTTATTGGCACCAAAGGGATGAGAAGAATGTTGTTGTCAGGAACAAGGCCAGACTGGTAGCTAAGGGTTACTCTCGGGCTGAAGGGATCGACTGTGATGAGACCTTCGCCCTGGTCGCAAGGTTGGAAGCAATCAGGTTATTCTTGGCTTATGCAACATTCATGAAGTTCAAGGTGTATCAGATGGACGTGGAGAGTGCTTTCCTGAATGGAATTCTGATCGAATAGGTTTATGTGGAGAAACCTCCTGGGTCAAAGTTGGTGATAAGGTGTATCACATGAAGAAAGCTCTTTATGGCCTGAAATAAGCTCCTAGAGCTTGGTATGATACTCTCTCCCAGTTCCTGATTTACCACGGGTTCGTGAAAGGACCAATAGACAGGACCCTATTCAGGATATCCGAAGGGGAGGACATTCTCTTAGTCCAAATTTATGTCGATGATATTATTTTTGGATCACCGAACCTGAGGCTTTGTGAGAAATTCTCAAAGCTGATAACGGGGAAGTTTGAGATGTCAATGATGGGAGAGATGAACTTCTTCTTAGGTCTTCAGGTCAGGCAACTAACTCTGGAATTTTCATCAATCAGTCCAAGTATGCGAGGGATTTGATTTAGAAATTTGGAGTTTAGTCCAGCAAAGTCTCACTTATTCCCATGAACACAAACGAGAAGTTGGATCTTGACAAGGAGGGGACCTCAGTAGATCAGACTGAATATAGGGCACTGATTGGTTCGGTGTTGTACCTGACTGCAAGTCGTCCTGACATCACCTATGCAGCTGGAGTCTGCGCAAGGTATCAGTCTGATCCCAAGAAGAGTCATCTAGAGAGTGCCAAAAAGATATGGAAATACCTGAAAGGTACAGTCAATTTAGGACTTTGGTATCCCTTTGATGACAACCGAGAACTGACAGGTTATTCTGACACTGATTACGGAAGCTGTAGAATTGATAGGAAATCAACTAGGCACATGTCAGTTTCTAGGGAGTAAACTGGTCTCTTGGTTTTCCAAGAAACAAACAAGTGTTGCAACGTCTACAACTGAGGCTGAGTATATGGCGGCAGACAGTGGTTGCTCCCAAATTCTTTGGTTGAAGCAACAATTAAGAGACTACCAAAGAGAGGCTACTAAAGTCCAAATTTATTGTGACAATAACAGTGTCATAGCCATATCCCAAAACCCAGTTTTACACACAAGGTGTAAGCATGTAGACATCAGGCATCACTTTATAAGAGATCATGTTGAGAAGAAGGATATAAGGATGGAGAGGATCCCTACTGACAAGCAAAGAGCTGACATCCTGACTAAGGCTTTGCCTGAAACCATGTTTGTTGAGTTGTTAGTAGAGTTAGGACTTCTTGACCAAGCAGTAGAAGATTCAGTGTGAATCTCAGTTCATGATTGTACAAAAAGGTCAGGAGGAATGACTAACTTAGGATCAGGGTATTCAGAGAGAGATGAATGGCTTTCAGGGGGAACTGACATCAGGAGAAGGATCTTCGGATCAGGATGTTTAGAATTCAGGACTCAGAACTCAGGACTAGTCATCCTGAAATTTCACAAGTACTATCAGTCAAATTACTATATTTAACTTACTGGTACGTTGTCTTGAATTTTCTTGCATCATATCTGTTTGTGTCAGTCGTCTTGTCACATCAAATGATTTTCATCTTTAAACCACAACCGTTCATTTATTATTTAGTTATTATTTAATGCAATTATTTGAATTAAATACGGATATACTCTGACGCGCATTAAATGCAAAGTGGGTGGGAACTGTTACCGATAAAGTTTTTGAATAATTACTCTTGAAAACTTAAATGTCGCAATTTTCGTACATGCATTTTTAGCCTTTAATCTTGACCATTGAAGCTTATGAGACGTTAATTTTGAACAGTCCGATTAACTGAATTTTTAGTATAAATAGGTAATGATCGTGTCTGTGAGACCGTTTCGCATCCTGATTTCTTTCTTGCCTTTACTATACTTTCTCTCTGCATTTAACCCTTTCTCTCCAGAACTACATCCCTGGCGTCTTCAACTTCACAAACCAGTTTCTTTTAGAATCTCCACTTCTTAAGAGACTCCATAGCGTTTGAGCCAGTTGGGGACTTCTCCTCGGAACATGAAGAGATCGTTCCAGTTCGTGATTGGGTCACAGCCGCCGAAATTGATGATTGGGTGACCTTAAAGCACAAGAAGCTCTGTCCAAGACTTGTCGCTGCGTTTTACTTGAAGCTTAAGCAGGACAAGGATGGGGAGTGGGTCTCGTCCATTCCAACGAATCACACCACTATCATTGACGGGAAGAAGGGGATAGCTCGGAGGTAGTTTACCGTCAATGTCCGTAAATTAATTATATCAATTTACAACCTTCCTCATTCAGGGAAGAAGAAGCTGCCCATACCCAGGGAATATGGAGCGGGTCATGAGCAGGATTTTCTGAACTCTATCTGTGATGATAAGACTCCCTTCAAGGCCAGGTTGAACAAGGCGGTTCTTCAGGCCACTCTCAGGCATCTCTTTGACCTGGTAGTTCAGAGCATAATGGGGAGTGTTGGCGGGACTGAGCATGTCACGCCCAGCATAAATGGATTCAAGTTATAGTATATAAGTCGTCATTGAGGTTTTAAAGTTAAGTTGCACGTAGGATTTAAATATTGTGCTTTAGTTCTTTAATTTTTTCACGAGCCTTAAGTATTAATTTTTCTGATGATTAAGTTAGTAAAGTTGATTTGAGTATTTGGGAATTAAGATTAAATTCTTGATAATTTATTTTGGCCTTTAGTATGTGAATTAAAAGTTAGCGAGTCAAATTAAGATATTATCCAATTAAGTATTTAATTTAGGGATTTAGAGGATTTAAGTTGATTGGTTATTGAGTGTTATAATTCAATTTGGATTGAGAAAAGTAGGATTTATAAAGTACCAATTTATTAAGGGTACATGAGTAATTTAGTGAGTTTGTTATTTTAGAGATAAGAATGAATTTATATAGGATCTTGACTAGGATATGTGATTAAAGATTTGGATCAAGAAATTAGGAATAAATCTTTTGGGATCTCGATTAGATTTTATATGAAAGGTTATAGAACAAGAAAATATCCAAGGTTTAAATTTTCTTGAAAATAAATATCAAGAGATTGTTATCGGAATTATTTAGACTTTAAGCGAAGGAATAATGTTAGGATTTTAAGGTATTACTCTCAAGGAATAAAGGTGCATGTTGCAAAGTTAAACTATATTTGTCGGATATGTAAGGAGTTAAGTTAAGATTTTATTGCTAGGTGTTAAATGTTACTTGCAAAAGTTAGGAGTATTATTTATGGACAAGAGTGATATTATAAGTATCTAGAATATTTTTATTTGGAGAGATGATATTTAATATTTATTTATTGGATATTTTGAGGTTAAATCTCTGAAATTACTTGAGGAATATTTAGTGTATCTTTGGGAATAATTGTGAAGATTTAAGTTGAGATTTAATTTGTTGGAGAATTAATTCAATTACTAAGTTAAGGTATTAATATTGGTGATTAATTAAGGATTTAGATTTAAAATTGGTTTTAATTGCGGGATTAATTTATTAAGTATAAGATTTATTTATTGAGGTAAGTAATATTGGCAAGAATAAGGATTATCACTTTTATTAAGGAGAAGTAGCATTAGATTTCTCTAGAAGATATTTACTTGGAGGATAATTAAGCTGATGCAGCAAGTTAAGGATAGACTTAGTCCACTAGAAGAAGTAGTCAGTCACTTTGTGAAGAGTGCCGATTGTGCCTACATTTTTAGAGAGTTAGTTTTTAATCCTTTAAGTTCTTAAGCTTGAGTTTTAGTATTAGTTGATCCGATTAATATTACTTTTGGACTTTTAGACTAGGACTTTAATATTTTAAGGAATAGGAGTATTATTTTGTGGTATAGTCCATTAAGATTTTTAGTCCTTTAAGTATTAATCTTTTAAGGGTAAAATAGTAATTGAGGACTTATTATTTTTGGGCTTAGATATTATTATGAGGATTAAATTTAGAGAAGGAATACTTTTAGGAGAGAGGAAATTCGAAAGTTGTTAGAAGGATGAGGGTAATTTTGGGAGATTAAGAGTTAGAGTTAGTTAGTGTCCTTAATATTTTTTTGAGAGAGATGAATATTATCCTTATGTATATTTTCGAAAATTAGCATTAGAAATTAAAGATTATGAAGTCTTGAGGTTGTTAGATTATGATATTGGAGATATTAGAAAGATTACCAAGATTTCCCAAGAATGTTCCAAGATATGTTATGCCATATTTTTCACATCTTTATTTTCGGACAAGATACCATGTCTAAGCCATATTTTCGGCCAAGATACTTTACCAAGCCCAAAATTCGTCCATAATCACCATATATTCACCAAGATTTCATTCTAGCCCTATATCTTTTCATCCTTATAAATAAAAGATCAAGGACCCCCTTATTTCATTCATTATTTTCGATCAGCCATATATACCCCATAAGAGATATTATTTCGAGAATTAGAGAGAGAAAGAGAGAGTAAGTTTCGAGAGAAATATTTGAGGAAGAAGAGTAGAGGTTTCAACGCAAGGTTTTAGCAAGGCCGAACGTACACACATCTCTTATTTTCAAAGAAATCAAAGGTGGGGATTCAACTGTGAAAAAATGGTAATCTATAGTTCGACTTTTAAACGTTTTGTTGATGTGTTTATATGTTTATATGCTAAGAAGAAAGATAGGTACTTTTGTACCAACACGGATGCTAAAGGGTGAAAATCCTTGTAGTTTCAACAAGATTATGGATATCCTTGTGGTATCATCAAGATTCACGGATACGATTAAGTTATACTTAAGTCGTGTCAAGCACGGATGCGATTAACTCATGATTAAGTCGTATCATCAAGAAAGATTAAGTGTATTTCCATGTATGCATGTCCATGATGTTTAGATTTCGAACTAACGTCCCCACTGAGTGATTATTTTATGATTACTCACCCCTTTCACCTAAATTACATTTTTCAGATTATGTTGAGTAAAGGGCGTGAATGGCAAGCGATGGAGGCGGCTGGATGAGAGACATAAGTAATAAGATAATGGACGATTTTTCATTATGCTAGTTATTTAATTGTTTTGCAAGATTTTATTTTAAGATTGTGATACTTCTTGATTTTCTTGAAGAATTTGATTGCATATGATTTAATTTAGTACAAGGATTTTTAATTAATTACAAAATATGTTTTCAATAAATATTATGACTATTTGATTTATGAGTCATGAAAGGTGAATTAGGATGCATGTTAGATATATTTGATATTTTATGAAATTATTAAATATAAGTTTTAATATTTTGCATGTGTAGGATTTGATGTGTTTCTGTCTTCCAGTAAGTTTTAAGGGATTTTACAGTTTCTTGATTCAAGGTTTTCGTAAATTAAATTTTATATTCAGATACAGTTTTTAATTAGCTTTCCAATGCATCTTGAATCGCATGATTTGGAGTTATAACGAATTAGTTATGATTTTTTCAAAAATATGTGGCAGTTTGTTGAGATTTCCGAATCTCGTGATTTTTTTATAAAAGTCAGTTACAGATAAAATTTGGTAAAATTTATAGATGGATAATAGAGGTAGTCAGTAACCTATATGAATTTTTATGGAATTTTCCCAGTAGTTTAAGTATTTTAGATTAATTTATTTCGTTGACGGCGCACTGCTGAAAGTATGAGATATTTTATTGAATGAATTAGATTTATGTGAATTAATTTAATTATGTGACATTGCATGTTCAATACTATTTTATTATTTGAAGGCATGATATTTGTGTTTAGGATTCGTTGTTTAATTCATGAGAGGTTATTTGATTTTAGTCCCATAAGTTTTTAAAAGAAAGAAAAGAAATTTTATTCCAAGCATGTTAGTTCACGTCCTAAAAGATATTTTCCAAATTATTAATTATAAGAAAGACTTCCGCAATTTATGAAAATTGGGGCGTGACAGAGCAAGTATCCAGGCCCAAGATCTGCATAATGATGGCAGTGAGGGAATCAGAGAGTCAGCAGTTTGATTGTCAAAACCCATCGTTCTGAAAATCAGAAAGGCTTCTGAGGAAAAAGTTTAGAAGTCGGCATAATTAAATCAAATAGTTGAACACCCAACAACAGGGTTTTCATGCAAAACATATATACGTATAAAAATACATAAATCCCTACACATGCGGAAGTAGGGGGTTTAAGTGAATTATACCTCTTGATGACAAATTTATTTGAGATACTTGTCTTTGAATCCACAAGATCAACTTGAGCACCCCAAAAGGTCTTTCTTGAGTCTCTTTGTTTTAAATCCACATGATCAATTTAAGCACCCCAAAAGGTCTTTCTTGAGTCCCTTTGTTTTGATTCCACATGACCACCGCAAAAGGTCTTTCTTGAGTCCCTTTGTTTTGAATTCACACGATCAACTTGATTAACCTAAAAGCCCTTCTCAAGTATTTCCTAGTCCTTAATCGTACACCCATTGAGAGGCCACACGAATAATTTCAACACAAGGAAAAAAATATTTTGTTGCCCTCTTTCTCAAAGTTTTCAAAAAATTGAGATCATGAAATTGTGTCCAAGATGACTTGTTTCATCTCATATTTATAATGAGGATTCAAGATCAAATATTTTGAATATCAAATATTCAAAATCTTGATTATCTAGAATATCAAATATTCCAAATCTTCCTCATTATCTTTATTATTTTTTTCAAAATTATCTTGTATGTTTAATTCAATGAGATCTTGATTTTATTAGATATTCTTGTATTAAAAAATACAAACTCCTTCCGTCCCAGAGGTTTTTTCACCTTTGGGATGACACAACTTTTAAGAAAAGTAGAGTGTTTATAAAAATTATATTATTAAAATAATGAGATTAGTTGGATTGAGAGGATAAAGTTAAAGTACTAGTTTCCATTTATAGGGTGTGAAAACAATTGTGGGACGGACGGAAAAGAAAAGTGTGAAAACAATTATAGGACAGAGGGAGTATCTATTTTCCATAAAATTTCTCATTAATTTAAATTCATAATTTTTGAAAAAAATTAATTTTGGGCACAAAAATATTTCTTTTATTTTAATCACCTTGTTCATTGTTGGAAATTTAATTGGGGTACTTGAGGGGCCATTAGGAGAATTAAGATTAGACCTCTCAATGGGTCTTGAATTCTAACATTGAGTCTAGTGTCATTCAATCCATTAACATTAATCTCACTCCACTATATGATTAATGTTACACTATCCATCTTAACCCATATTACAATCATATGCCTCCCGGTCATTATTTTCCGTGTTTATGATTCTCTTGTCCGTTAATTAATCAATCCACTGAACGCTTTAATTAATTTAACATCTTAACCTTGGAGTAAGGACATCCCTCTTTATCATCATACAGGAAACAAATTCCACTTGCAAGATTTAGTATGACGATCAACATTTAGAGCTCACTAAGGGGACTAATCATGCAAGACTCTCCAAGCACACGTTTCTCTGTATTAAATCTTAGCAACTGTCATGTTCTCAATGGTGTCGCCCAAGTTGCAAAGTATTGAGTCTCATTGACTCTCTACACATAATAAATCAAAGCGCCACGCACCGATTACAGACAGTCCTATTTAAGGGACAAGGGTTTAGAAATAAACGACCACTGAGATCTAATTCTTCATCTCATAAATAATTACGGAAGAATTACCTCTATGTAGGTCCTCTTCAATGCATCGTCATGCACTAGTGTGATCCCTTAGTCAAGATAAGTCAATCTGGGATCTACACATCAATCGTTTACCAATGAGTTTTTCAGATCTCATCTAGGTTGTGAAGTTAGTATTTGTTACAAAACACTGATAATGTGATCTTGTTGTGAGTTATCCGGAGACCTCCATATTTATCTATAGTGTAACTTGTACTATTATTTATGAACGGATTTCAATAAATAAATAACATTCATATTATCTAAAGCACAATGATTAAAGATTTATTTCAGATAAAGCTCAATATTCAGTTTAGTTATACAATGTAAAAGCATACTTTCTAGTATAACCCTAATACACGCATGCAAACATATGGTGCATAGAAATCGCATGACGATGTATGCACGCACGTATGCGAGATATCACCGGATGGGGCTTGGAATGATGAAGACGTGCAACGAGACGCCTGATGGAGGCCGGAAGTGCATGAGGCGTGAGGCTCAATTGTCAAGCGCGCTTGAGGCGCAGTGTAGTGCTAAGGCGCTCCAACCCCCATCTGTCATATGGTGCTTTGTTCTAGCGTGCAGTCAAGCGGCTGTGGTGCGTGGGCACGTGCCAGTTCATCCCGCGTGTTAGTGATATACCGAATGCATTTGTAACTTGCTGGACTTCCACCGGATGAGCATTAAACGTGTCAGACATGGACCAATTGATCTAGATGCGTGCTATACATATCGGACGGGCATCGGGTTCATATCAAATAGATACTGAATAATCCATATGCATGCTAAACGCATCAGACAGGAATTGGGTGTGTGTCGTATGGACATCAAATAACCTGAATGCATGTTAAACACGTCGGACGAGGATCGAGTGGGTGTCGAATGGACGCCATATGGGATGTCTCATGTGAATGATCGTTCAGATGGTGTTTTTGATGATTTTTATTATGATTGAGTAGGAGCTAATCGAGACGGGCGATAAAGCTTGAAGACGGACGGCGCGGATAACATCTCATATTTAAAATGAAAAAATTAAATCATGACAGTTGGATGTATGTGCCAATATATGTTTAATTTGTTTTCCATGTATTTATTTAATTTGATTAAATATGTGATGTCATTGTGAAAAATTTTAACTCCGAAAATTACTAAGTATGTTTTATGAAAAATCTAATTCAAAATTTTATCAAAATAATAAAAATGAATTAGTTGACCTACATGATTTATTTGTTTGTGAAGTCTTTTGGCTGCGCATTGACATGCACCTCTCTCCCTAACGGATAGGCCAAAAGATAAGTTCACATGAACAAATTTCCAAAAGGATGATTGTTGATTATTACTAGTGGCGGTATTGACCCACCCAATGAGTGACTTATTCAAAATGAAATAATAATCATGTACTTAGTCATTGTTATTACTTAGGTAGAGAGTTGACATTCTGATACTCCCCAACGGAAGAGAAAGAACTAAAATAAAAGTTTGCCACACAAAAACTAGAAGTCCTTGTAGGAGTTCTGGTTGCAAAGCTTACTTTAGACGCCACTCATAATTTTAAAACAATAGAGAGGAGGGAATCATAGGTATCACTCTATTTATAGGCAAAGGTGGGTTGACTAGTGTGCAAAATCTCGGGACAATTCTAGGAGACCAAATTTTGGAGCCCCTTAAGTCAAATGCGTACAGAACCAATGTGCATGTAGCGACAAGCTGCAACCCTATGGGTGCGAACTTGGGACACACCCATTCACATGTCCAAGATATGTAAATCATCACAACTGTTCACATGTCCATAAGGATCTAACACGACCTTTTTAAAAGACGTCAAATCTGATCCGTCTTTTTGCATGACAAGTGAGTATCCACATCTCAAGTTCCCCAAAAGCCGCGAACATCAATCATATTGCACCTCAAACTCACACTCCTCAGATGGACATCGACCTTGGAGTAAAGTCAACTCGACCTTGGAATCATCTTAGGATGGAACTGGGGGATATTTATTGTAGCACAATCAATCACAAATTTAGGGTCCAATATGATCGATGCCAAGCCAAAAGGCTTGGGAAGAGGCCTAAGAATGACTAAGGCACAAACATCGAGCAGATGACACCTCATACTAGGGTACCACGTCGATGTCTCCTAGACAAGATGATGCCAAAACATCATCCAGATGTTGTCCAATATCGACATCGATCAAATTGTGTAAAGCTCAATCGAGGTCAAGGCAAAGATCTCGACCTGAAAGATGGAAATCGTCAAATCTAGTCAAAAGATATGATTAAGCTAAGTATGTCATGTATTAAATGTCCGCCCTACTTGGGTGGCGGGACAGTACCCATATTAGGAAGGAGTTGGTAATTAAACTAGATTTCCGCTAGCAAGGCTAAGCTGTCAACCCCTTATTGTTGTAATCTAACATGCCAACCCAAATTTAGCGGATTTGGTAGTACTTGCTCAATCTCACCATTAAATGCTCCGAATAAGTGAGATACTAAGAGAGACACAAAGAGCTCGTCGTGTATCTTTAAATAATATCATTTATGAGCCATAAATAAGAACACAACATAACACATATTCAAGTCCAAGTTCTGCAAGACAGAACTTGACAAAACCATTTGCATTTACTCTTATGTATTTATTTCTCAATCACCAATCTTTTTATTAGTTGTTAGGATCCAAAACAGCCACCACATTAAAACACATTTATCGTTGGATCCTCTAACAATAATATCTATTTAATTTTATTGAATTTTTTTATCATTATTATTTTTCTTTAATATGAAATAATTATATTGTATATGGGTATATTAAAATATTTAATTACATATATTTCTTAATCCTTTTAAAAGTCATAAAATAATCTTATTGTGACGTAATTTGCATAATCTAAGTAAAAGTATTTAAATTTCAATTGTATAATTAAGTCAATTAACATTTATTTTTAAAATAATAAAATATATATTTAGGATTTAAAATTTATTTTTATCTGTGCAATGTATACGTCAAATTAAATATTTTAGAAGACAAATAATTTGATATATTGTGTGTTGAAAATAGATTCAAAATTAAAATTTTAAGAAAATTTCTAATTGTTGGCATAATGCAAAAAAAAAAAATAAGGTTTTTTTTTTTATAAAATTTGAACATCACTATTGCACCACAAATACACTTTTTTTGTCTCTTCACTTCTACTTTATATATAGACAAAATTTGAGTTCACGGTAAACTCGGATTTATCAACTATTAATGTTATTTATATTCACTATTATTCTTATGCGTATACAATATCATTGTTAAGAAAATCAAACATATTTTTATAATAATGGTAGTGCATATAAATAACAGTGATATGAATTCATGTGAACTCGAATTCACAAGTTGCCTACTATTATATATATATATATATATATATATATATATATTGAATTTGGAGAGGTTAACACCTTTGGCTTCTTTGAGAAGTCAAATTATATAACTGGCACAATATTCTAAATAAATTTGAAGATCAATATTTTTCTTTTATCGAAAAGAAGTGGTCTTTATATGGACCCTTAGATGTGTGTCTATTTCTGTTACATCCTATCCTCGAAGTTCATGTCTGAAATATATAATACAAAATAAATAATAAATACCATTCAAGCAAAATTTTGTTGCATGAAATCTACGAATGCATAATAAGGAGTGTGTTACAATACTCCCCCAGAAAGAACTCTTCTAGAAAGAAGTTCTCAAACTTAAATATATCTGCTGCTTTTATATAGTTATAGTCTTATAGATTATCTATCCACAAAAAAAATATGCATAATTTTTTTATTAGAAAGTTTACTATCACCATCTAACTATCACTGCACTTGTACACGGTATGTCCATTCAAATGAGCATCATTAGTATGGAGGACTATAAGTTAATCTGTTAAAACAAAGGACTATAAATTAATTATTCACATCATCACAATGAGCATAGTTTTCACTTTTCATCGGTATAAAGGACTATAAATTAAGAGAAATTGCTTCCCGAGTATATAACATTTGTAATTTTTACTGTAAGCCCTGTAGACTTTTTTAATCACTCCTAGCCCGATTGACCTATAATTTCCTAGACCTCTCACCCACCCCACCTAATACACTTATTTTAAATTTATATTTACTTTTTAATTCTTTGACAATGTCAAATCAATTTTAAAATTTGAAAATCTTATTATATGCATTTCATATTCACATTTAGTTATAGTAATATATTATATTTTTTCTAACACATATTTTATATTTTACAATTTCAATTTTTCACAGCAAAAAAAAAAAAATCAAGTGTAAAATCGAAAAAATTCAAATTAACGGAATATTCATAAGTTAAAAAAAATAAAGTCAAAATTCAAATGTTTATAACTATAGTTCAAATCTATTGATTGTCAAAGTTCAATTATAGTATTTTCAAATCTATTGATTGTCAAAGTTCAATTATAGTATTTGTTAAATGATTTTTATTGTTTAGTAATATAAGTTTAAAATGAATTACTTAGTATAAATGCTCGTAATTATAGTTCAAATACATTGATTGTCCAAGTTCAATTATAATTTTGAAACAACATTTTTTATTATTCAATAATATAAGTAAAAAATGAATAACATTAAATTTCACAACAATATATATATAAGTAGAAAAAAAATAAGTAAAACTTCAAATTAAATAATTAATAAGTTCAATTGCAAGTTGTTTACAAGTCCAAATTTCTGGTACCAAAACACATCCAAAATTATATGTACAAAAAAAAACAAGCGTAATCCCCAAAACTATATGCTACTCCTCAATTTCTCCCAACTCATTATGATTTAAATTGCAATCAACATTTTCTAGCAAAACAAACGCCCGAGTTGATGAAAGCTAAATTAAATAAACACCCATCACAATTAACATCAACAATAACTAATAACAACATAAATTCCCAGAAAAATGGATAATAAAAAATTACATTACGACCCCTCCAAACTTGATAGAGCATTTTCTTCAATTTGGGAGGATTAGAGGCTTTGGTGGGTGAAGCGAAATCTTGATGTTTTGTCCCAACCAAGGGCGTTGTGTGTGTCGCCTATGCCGGAATCGAGGGCTCGCTGGGCGTGCGCGCCTTACCGGACACCCACTACCGCCGCTGGGGTTTGGCCTTTCAATGGAAAATTGCCTCAGTAAAACTGGATCGGCAATGTGTGGGCTAATTTGGCCCTATAACATCGCAATGACTGCACAATTACTAGGTAATCGTTGCTCGTCAAGCCGCCGTGGCCACCACCATTATAATTTTTTGTCCACGCCACCTGGATTCCTAGTCAGATCTACGCCCGATTTACATTGATATAGAGAGGAGGAGCTGGAGAAGAGAGAGAAAAGAAGTCAATTCTATCGAAGAGAGAAGAAAGCTTACCGTCGGAGAAGCCATTTTCGCTGAAATCCTTTAATGTCGAAGAGAGATGAGAGAGAGGAGAGAGAATAGAGAGTATGTAGGGGTTTTTTAGTGTGTGTGGGTTATTTAATATCGAGGGAATAAAAAAATTTAATGTTGTCGGTGGGGTTACACCCCCCCCCTTCACCCCACCCCACACTAGTGACACATTGTAAATTAAATTTAACTTTTTGTATTGGGGGAAAGAAGTGTTTTTCCCCCGGGTTGAGAGTAAATTACATTTAGCTAAAGAACTTGAGAGTAAATGACTAATATATTATTTCAATTGAATTTTATTGTGTTACATAATCTAAATTGATAATGTGACACTCGTTTTTAGGTTGAATTTACTATTATGACTAATGCATTAAACTAATGTAACTTGAATTGATATTTTCTTATATAATTATATTATATCATATGAACATGCTCAAGTTTTATGTGATAAAAAATATAAATTACATACATTTGATTCATAAATTTTTTTAAAGAATAATATTTTTTAGATATTATATATAATAAAATATAAATAAATAGACATATCATTAACGAATTGCACGCTATTTTTTTAAAAACTCGTATCTCTGAATACATATCGTATCACCCCCGTAGTCAAGTGTTCGCACCTCGTACAATATACTGATATAGATAAGAATGAATTACAAATATAACCATTTATTAAGAGTTAATTATAGAGGAACTTACATATAGATTCACTAACTAAGGGGAACTTTAAAATAGGCTCACCAAAAAATCAAACTTATAAATAGGTTCATTTGCACACATGCACAAAATCGTTTGCACAAACACAAAGTTATTTGCACAACAGACCAAAAATATTTACACAACAGGGGGAAAAACGTGTGAACAACAGACGAAAAATTGTTTGCACAACAAACTAAATTTTGATTGCAAAATGAGTCAAATTAGTCTGCACAATTTATTAATTTATAACTTTCGATTAGCACAACTATCATTTTCCAAATTTTAAAACTCTATTCATTTTGAATGAACAATATAAAGTTTGCGTAGCTGAATTTCTAAACTATACTTTTCATAAGACGAGTGAAGAGTGTGAAATACGTTGTCCATGTGTTAAATGTAAAAATACTGATAAAGGATCTAGAGAAGTGGTTGTAATGCATCTATACGTGTATGGGATGATGCCAAATTATACATTCTGGTATCACCACAGAGAGAAACGTGGTGAACCTCAATCTGATGATGAAGAAGTAGAAGAAAGTGGTTCCGAAGAGGAGATTTAAGAAATATTACAAGATTTATATCCAAATTTTTATAGTTTTTATAAGAGTGATACTGCCAACTTATCCAGGCTGTGGGGTCTCAAAATTGTTTGCTCTTTTGAACTTGCTACACACCAAAAGCGTTGGTCGATGGAGCAATGAATCATTTGAAATGTTGTTGAAGATGTTGAAAGAAATACTTCCAGCTTGTTCAACTTTACCTGAAACGTATTATGATTCCAAAAAGATAATTAAAGATCTTGGTCTTTCTTATGAAAAAATAGATGCTTGTGTCAATAATTGTATGTTGTACTTGAGAGATAATGAGAATGCTGATTTCCGCAACATTTGTGGTGTTTCAAGATGGAAAAAAGATTGTCGTAGTGGGAAAACTAAGATTCGAAAGAACGGAAAGAAAGTGTCAGCAAAAACAATGTACTACTTTCCGTTAAAGCCTAGGCTTCAAAGGTTGTTCATGTCTACAAAGTCTACTTCAAATATGAGATATCATTATGAATCAAGGGTGGATGATGGAAACATGAGACATCCAGCAGATTCATTGGCATGGAAATCCTTTGATGAAATTCATAAAGATTTTGCATCAAAGCCTCGCAACATAAGACTTGGTCTTGCTGGTGATGGTTTCCAACCATTTAGTCACTCCAAGACATCATATAGCATTTGGCCAGAAATACTCATTCCGTACAATGTGCCTCCTTGGATGTGCATGCAAGAATATAATTTTATTCTTTCAATGCTCATACCAGGTCCAGACGATGCTATTGATATTTACCTTAGGCCTCTTATAGAAGAGTTAAAAGAGTTATGGGAAGTAGGTGTGGATACATTTGATTCTTCAACTCATAAAAACTTTAGATTGCATGCATCATTACTGTGGACTATAATGATTTTCCAGCATATGGATATATATCTAGTTGGAGCACAAAAGGTAAGATGATGTGTCCATGTAGTAATAAAGACACTTACTATAAGGTTAGCCAATAGAAGCAAGAAATGCTTTATGGGTCATCGATGTTATCTTTCTACAAACCACAAATGGAGAACAAATGAAAGTTCCTTTGATGGAACTATAGAGTTGAGGTCACTACCAAAGGCACTTTCTAGAACTGATGTGCTTGCTCAAGTACAAGACCTTGAAGGTGTTACCTTAACTAAAGATAGTCGTAAAAAGGTGAAAATATCACATGAAAAAAGAGGGGATAATTAGAATAAGAAAAGTATTCTTTTTTATATTCCATACTGGAGTACTCTTCTTTTACGACACAATTTGGATGTAACGCATATTGAGAAGACTCTAGGATATAACATCATTGGGACGATTATGAACGCGAAGGGAAAAAGTAAGGATATTGTTCGAGAGGGCCTTGATTTGGAAGCTATGAAAATTAGGTCAGATTTGCACCCAATTCGTAAGGAGACAACCTTGAGTTACATGTTGCAGCATACACATTATCTAAAGAGGAGAAGCACTTGTTCTGCTTATTTTTAAAATAGTTGAAAGTTCTAGATGGATTTTCTTCCAATATCTCCCAATGTGTAAACATTAAAGAACATAAAATTTCTATTCATGATTGCCATATTTTTCTACAACACCTACTTCCTATTGGAATACGTGGACTTCTTTCGAAATCAGTGTGTGAACTTTTAATTGAGTTGTCATTGTTCTTTACTAGTCTATGTGCAAAGATATTGAGTGTAGATCAACTAAAGCAGATGGATCCCATATTTCTATAACTTTGTGCAAGTTAGAACAAATTCCCCCCTCCCCCCTTCATTTTTTGATGTAATGGTACACTTGCAAGCGCATTTAGCTAGTGGGGCTCAAATTGGCGGGCCGGTCCAATATAGATGGATGTACCCTTTTGAGCGGATGTTGTTTGAGTAAAAAAATAATAATTCGTAATATGGCTCGTCCAGAAGGGTCAATTATAGAAGACTGCATTGCGAAGGAATGCATGACTTTTTGCTCAAGATATTTCAAAGACAATTGAAACTATGACGGTGGTTGTCATAAAACTAAAGGTGAAGTGTATGTATTTCCTTAATTTGGACGAGCATTAGGAGCTGGAATATCTCGTAACCTTAATGAAGAAGAATGAGTGGCAGCTCATGTATATGTTTTAAAGAATTCTGAAGAAGTTCAAGCATTTCTTGGGTAAGTGGCCATTTCTAAATGATCATTCTACATTTCTATATATAAACGAATTAGTAATTAATTGTTAATACAAGGAGTACTCTCAAATCTAGCAAAACAAGCCACGAAAATCCAATAAAGATTGGAGCCTCTCTTTCATCAGTTGGTTTAAAAATATAGTGAGAAGATCTTATCTTAGATACATCATAGTTTTTATGAATATATATGTTCTACTTATACACTAACATATATATTGTAGGATGCAAAAATGAATGTGCAAGATAAACCCTAAAACTATAATTCATTACAGTCATTATCTCGTGGTCCTCTTAAATATGTGACATGCTTAAATGGTTATGTTGTTAATGGATTTAGATTTCGAATAGAGGATTGTGACAAAGGATGTGTAACACAAAATTGTGGAGTATATGTGACTGGTGACATAGGTAGTGATACAAATTATATTGAGTACTATGGAGTACTGACGGAGATTTTAGAGTTGCAGTATCTTGGCAGGAAATGAGTGGTATTGTTTCAATGTCGATGGTTTGATGTGCATGATAATATAAAAGGAGGCAAAACAGATAGATATGGATTCACAACCATTAACTGTCAGTGTATCTTAAAAATAAATGGACCCTTCATTTTAGCTAATCAAGCATCACAAATATTTTATGTCGTGGATAACTTGATTAGTAGTTGACATATTGTTACTAAGAAGAAACCTCGAGACTTATATAAAATGTCATTACAAGAAGAGGTTAATGACGACCATGTTGAGGATATAGGCGATGGTGAAGCATATCAACATGGTAAATCCTTTAATTTGCTGTTTGATGGGGATGCTTCATTGAATTTAGATAACCAAAATAATTGGATGAGAAATGATGTGGAGCCAATGGTAGTTAAAGCCTGTTGGGACAATCGGAGGGTTTTGATTAGATCCCAAAACCCCTGATCATTTGCCTAAGTACGGTTAGTCAAGATTGTCTAGTTCAGGATAGTCAGGTTAGGGATTCAGTTCAGGGGGAACGTGTTGAAGACTGAAGAATATTGGAGTCAACCCAATTTACTGAAGTCTGAAGTGCAACTCGCCCTGAAGAAGGTCAGAATCAATCTCGATGAAGATTGCCTGAACTGAAGCTGAAGACCGAAGCTTGAAGATCCATCCTAAAGACAATCCGGAGTACCATTGACTAATGATTCTATTGAGTACACTAAGCATGCTCAGGATAGAACTTAGTCAGTGAATGCTCAAAAGGCCTGACTTAGGCCTTGAGTCAGTTTATCTGACTCATGTAAGTCCAAAGCAAAGAGGTTACACATACTAGGCTGAATAACCTATCATGCTGAGCTGAATGTTTGTAAGACCTGACTTAGGCCTTGGGTCAGTCCACCTGATCCATGTAAGTCCAAAGCAAAAAGGTTATTTATGTTATGGGACAGTTGACATTTATGTTAACACCTGAGAGACAAAGAGAATGTCAGTGGACTCCATTAAAGACAATTATTCATGCTGAGTAAATGATAAGAAACTCGGAGTATTGAATGTACGAGGAAAGGACAAGTGTCAGACGATCAACTAGCCATTTGTACGGAGAGCCAATCGCCTTTCGACACGCATGTACGGAGTCTGCGCAGTAGTTAATGCGGCATTTAATGCGTCTCAGGGTTGCAGGCGGCGGGACAATATTTTCCAGATTAAGCATGGGAAAAAGGTCAGTGGTACATCTAGCCTGCAACCACACTAAAATAGGAAAGATTTGGGAAGATCTCCTCCAACGGATCTATTTCAAATCTCTCCTATAAATACAGAGAGCCTTGCACCCATTCAAGGCTAACGGGAAATTTCCAAGAGAAAGCTTCAAGAATCCAAGCACTCAAAGCATACTTTGAACAACACTCTGCAATTAAATTTCCCTAGTGTTGTAGTAGGATTCACTCTGTATTTGCTTAGTTTTGATAGCTCTAATCTTTAGCATTACTTTGTATTGCTAGGGCTATCCTTAGTTGGAACTAAGAATACCAAACCACTCAGGGTGTGAGATTGGTTGGTTAGAAGGACTGGGACTTGTAAAACGCCCAGGGGTCAGTTCCTAAGAGAGGAAGTTGGCTATTCGTGTCCCTTGGCACGTAAAAACCAAGTACCTATCCTCAGGGTTTTTAGGGTAGCTTCCTGTTAAATCAGGTCATGGACGTAGGAGTTGGTTATCTCCGAACCAAGTTAAAAAGACCCTTGTGTGCTGATTTACTTACTGCTCAGGATCATAACTGTCATCATATTAAACTGAGCATCCTGCATTATTTTGATCTTCAGGCTGAATCAATCATCCTGACCTTTAAAATTGTGCACCAGCCTTAACCACCATTTACTAAGCACTTAGAGAAAATGTTTTCAGAAACTAAAACGAGTAGAAACTAAGGGCTCACATTCCACACGTACTCTAGCTTACTGAGATAGTAGTCCAACTGACTAGCTTCCGAGCGGTCAGTAGGTTTGTTATCTCTACTGAGCTTCTGAGCACACAACTCACACTCAACCTATCTGACGCCCCTGCTGAATATCAGTTCTGTTGAGTAACATCAGGATCTTCCTGACTGAGAGTGTTAGAGCATTTTTCTGAGTATTCAGAAAAATCTGACATCAGTGTATTCCCCCCATACACTGATTTATACTCGTTTCGGGACCAACAAAGCCTCAACAATCAAAAGGAAAAGGAAAGCAACTTGAACAATTAACTATGATTGCCTAAGTAATTGTTCTAACATTCTTAGATTTTCTTTTTATCAAAGTTACTTTTGTTAATGTACACAATTTTTTCTTTTGTTGTTCTAACATTAATAATATTCTTTTATATAATTATTTTTGTTAGGTCAAGCTATGGATGTAACAATTAACAAAGGCATGAACCACTAACATAAAAAAATAATTGCACCTGGTTTGTTGAATAAATGGCATGAAACTGTTGCTAGTACTGTAGTTGAATTACTTTTTATTTTCAATATTTTTTATTTGATTTTGAAGTATTTATGATATTTATTTGCAATTCTAGGAAAGAGTAAGTCAACAACTCCACCAATTTCTATAAGTAGGAAAGAGAAAGAAGTTGAACACACCATCAATTATTCAAGGACTGGTAAGATAATTTTAACATGTTTATTCCTACTAGGCCTTGGATATTTTTTACAATTTCTCTTGGTAAAGAATAATTAATAGTGATGTTATTATGTTCAAGAGTTCTGCTGACATAAAGTTATATACTATATAGCATATTTATAGTTAACATGATGATGTGCTATTTTACTGCACTTTTATCACCGTTGGTAGTTTCTCCGAGCCCAGTTGTAGAGGCTGCAGCATGTGGTATTAGACTTTTAATTGTGACTGCTTTAGTATTTGTTATAGTTCTAATATTTATTTATTTCTTCTTGAAAGGAGACATCTTATTACACCGTCTAAATATGCACTATGGAGATTGTGAATTTCATGATGATTTCAGTGAATAGAGTTCTTTCTTGGATATTCTAAACATATGTAAAATGTGCATTGATATCTATGATGTTGGTTTCAAAATCATTTATAGAGATGGTAAACCTTTAAAGAATGATAAAGATGTAATGGCTATGTTAATGCAACATGAAGGGGTTCCTTGTATTTGATGTTTATACAGAGGAGGATCCTACTGCCCAACCATTGAGTTTAAAATGCCACAAGATAATCTAATGCTTGGTACATCTGTTGTCTTTTGTTTTTCATTATTTGTTATTCTCTTTGGATTTGATTACATGTATTTGATTATCTTTTTAATTTTATAGCTTCATGTATCCCATCAAATTCCAAAGTGACGGAATGTTAGATATTGGGTAATCTCAAGGCAAAAAAAAAAGGTCAGGGTAAGTGGGAGTATTGTTGGAGGGATTGAAGAGGAAAGTATGGTGGACTTGTTCATTACCATTTCCAGAAGCTTTGATGTAAGAAATGACCTTGAGGTTATTGGTCAATCTAAGACTAATCAGGAAAATAACTCTAAAGCATGTTCTTATATAGTAGAACTCTTATTAAATCGTATACTCCCCCTGTCCATGAATTTTATGCACCAATTGATATGCACACAATTTAAGATGGGTTATTATTTTAATATAAAAGTACATAAAGGTGTTTTTGATTAAGAAAACTTTGACTTTCTTAATATAGTCAAAAAAATCCTACTATGAATTAATAACTCCCTCTAATTTCAAAATGGAGGGAAAATAAATTATCCAAAATAAAGAAAGAACTCAGTAGCATTTAATTGTGGTGACTACTAATTTGATAAAAAATGTAAAAATTCCCACTAATACAAAAAGTTATAGTTCCCACCAATAAAAAGTTTCAAATTTTTCACCTGCCAATAAATACTCCACAACTACCATCATTCACCAATTAATTACAAACATTCTTCCTGCAATAAATACACTTGGCCTACATCAATGAAAAACAAAAATTGTACAGCTGAACTGAAGACAAGGATTGCAGAGTTGATGCTTGAAGACTCCATTGATGGGGAGCTTTCACGTGGCAAAATCAAAGAGCTAACTGAGAGATTTGGAATCTCAAAAAGGTCAGTGTGCTTCATCTGGTCTGAAACAAAAAAAAGTATTAGAAATGGTGGATCAGTGGTGTTTAAGCAAACTAAATGGTCAAAATATAAGGATAAGACAGATGTTGATGTTAATAAGTTCATGAGTATACCTTTTAAAAAAAGAACTACCTATAGAAGAATTGCAAGGGAAATGGGTGTGAGCAAGAGTCCAGTGGGTCTTTGATTTAAACAAGGAGTGATCAAAGCTCATTCTAATGCCATCAAGCCAAGTTTAACATCATAAAACAAGCTTCTAGGATTGAGGTTCAGTTTAAGCTCACTATGGTATGATAGAGCTCTAAACGTAGTCAAGTTCAAGCCAATGAACAACATAATCCACATCGATGAAAAATGGTTTTACATCACAAACCAGGTTGAGAGGTTATATCTTATTCCAGATGAAATCCAGCCACACAAAACATGTCAAAGTAAGAGGTTCATCACCAAACTGATGTTCATGTGCGCAGTGGCTAGACCACAATATGCAAGCAATGGAGAATGCACATTTGATGGGAAAATAGGAATTTTTCCATTCACCAAACAAGAGCCAGCTAAAAGGAACAACAAGAACAGATTAAAAGGCACATTGGAAACAAAATCAATTGGCTCAATCAACAAGGAGGTCATCAAGGCTTTCTTAATCAATCAGGTACACAACTACTCACTTATACTAACACTATCAGACAGAATTCTCATCATTTAGTGTTCATTAATGACAAAGCAAGTATCCAAAACATAATTCATCATGTTGATTACATTACTTTGTCAGATTATACCAGCAATCAAGGAGAAATGACCACCTAATGCAGCAAAGGACATCTTTATCCAATAGGACAATGCCAGACCTCACATTCAAGATAATGATATTGATTTTAGGGCTGCTGCAAGCTAAGATGGATTTAATATCCAACTAGTTTGTCAACCACCTAAGTCCCCTAATACTAACATCAATGATTTAGGGTGGTTTAGGGCAATTCAGAGTTTGCAAACAGAGTCAGCAGCCTACACAATTGATGATCTTGCTAAAAATGTTATGGTGTCATATGAAAAACTTACTCACAACATTGAATTATGTTTTTCTAAGTTTACAACAAGTCATGATTGAGATTATGCTGTGCAAGGGGCACAATACATTCAAAAGTCCTCATATGGCCAAGGATAAACTCAGGTGACAAGGAAGACTTCCAGAAAATTTGCAAGTGGATCAAGTCCTAATCAAAGAGTGCATTGACTACTTAAGACAACCTAAGAATATGCTTATAACTACTTATGATGTGGACAGCTTAGTGGCAGATTGGATGTGGCTTGCATAAACATGCATGATATATGCTTTTTGTAAACATGCATGATGAATACTTATTGTAAACATGCATGATGAATACTTTTTGTAAACATGCATGATGAATCCTTTTTGTATACATGCATGATGAATCCCTTTTATAATGTTTACAGATTAAACATTGGACCTTAGAATGCCATGTTTAAGCTGTAATCATTTTTGAGTCACTCTTTTCGTACTATTGACTTTTATAATTATTAATGAAAGTTAATTTTTGTATGGTTGAATGCATCACATGTTAAAATCATCAGTTTCTCAAGCCCAAATCATGATAGGTTAATATTCACAACACATAATAGCAAGATCAGATACCATGAGCAACAAAAAACCCTCAGATTCACAACCAAAACACAAGTTTAAGCCTCCTAAACCTAGGACATGCAATCCTAGTGGTGGCTTTAAATATTAAACATGCCCAAATCATCAAAACATCAGTTTCTCAAGCCCAAATCATCATAGGGTATTATTCACAACACATAATAGCAAGATCAGATACCATAAGCAACAAAATACCCCTAGTTTCACAACCAAAACACAAGTTTAAGCCTCCTAAACCTAGGACATGCAATTGCAGTGGTGACTTCAAACATTAAACATGCCCAACTCATCAAAACAGCAGCTTCTCAAGCTCAAATCATGGTAGGTTAATATTCACAACACATAATAGCAAGATCAGATACCTTGAGCAACAAAATACCCTCAGATTCACAACCAAAACACAAGTTTCCTAAACCTAGGACATGCAATCCTAGTGGTGGCTTTAAATATTAAATATGCCCAAATCATCAAAACATCAGTTTCTCAAGCCCAAATCATCATAGGGTAATATTAACAACACATAATAGCAAGATCAGATACCATGAGCAACAAAATACCCTTAGTTTCACAACCAAAACACAAGTTTAAGCCTCCTAAACCTATGACATGCAATCCTAGTGGTGACTTTAATCATTAAACATGTCAAAATCATCAAAACATCAGTTTCTCAAGCCTAAATCATCATATGTTAATATTCACAACACATAATAGCAAGATCAGATATCATGAGCAACAAAATACCCTCAGATTCACATCCAAAACACAAGTTTAAGCCACCTGAACCTAGGACATGCAATCCTAGTGGTGGCTTTAAACATTAAACATGCCCAAAACATCAATTTCTCAAGGTCAAATCATCATAGGGTAAAGGTATAAGAAAATGCCTATTTAAGGAGCGATTTGGCAGTTGGTATCCACATTAAGTACATTTCAATAGCAAATCGATGCAAATCGTTGTAATGTGGTCCACGAAAATCGCCAAAAATGTTGGCAAAATCGTTACCAACGCATGAATCGGGCATACCAGATTCAAACATCAATGAATCGGGTACCACAGTTTCTAAATCAGACATAGGGGCTACGTTTGTGAGAGAATTGGACATAGGAGTTCTGATTGGGTGAAGATCAAACATAGGGGTTTCGATTGTATCAGAATCGGACACAGGTGTTCCAATTTTCTGTGGATCGGACATAGGTGTTCCGATTGTGTGAGGATCGGATATAGGGGTTTCGAAATCGAACATGCCTTCTGGATTTTTGCTAGAATCGAATATGAGAAAGGAGATTTTGAGACAGTCAGACTCGCCATTTATCATCACCGACATGGTTGATGGCAGCGATGACAAGGGTTTTCAGAGAGGGAGTTGGAAGAGGAACAGATGCGGCTAGGGTTTGAGAGAATCAGTAAGAACATTCGAGAGTGTGTATAATGTTAAAGAAAGTGAGTTAAATTGAAGTAATTTGTGTTAATTTAATTAGTTGAAGTAATCAAATTAGTTGAGTTAAATTGAGTAATTAAAAGGATTGATTTAAGATAAAAAAATGAATTTGTGTGGGCCGTATTATAATATTTTAATAATAAATGGAATAGTATTTTTGCTATAAAAGGAAGGTGCATATTTTTTATGGACGGACAAAAAGGAAACAGTGCATATTTTTTGTGGACAGAGGGAGTATCATTTATTTATTTTATTCATTATTAAGATATTTAACAATCTCAATTTCTTTAGGAATTTCACTTGCCCCAAAAAGTTGTTGGTCATTACGTGGTGGCAAAATATCCTCCCATGAATGAAGATGATAAATTTGGTAAACCAGTGTTTGTTGTTTTTGACAAAACTGTTGAGAGTAAAAGACTAGAATGAACATTTATAATTTATTTGAATTATTATTTTAAATAGTTAGTGAATATTTTTCTTTAATAGATTCATCCACTCAAAAGAAAAGGAAAGTTAGAGGAGGGAACAAGAATAAGAAAGTTGCATCTTTGAGAAGTGGTGAAAAATTTAATGTTATATTCTTCAACAATCGTCCCGTCAACAAATATTCTCCCATGAAGGAAGATGGTGAATTTGGTGAACCAGTGTTTGTTGTTTTTGACAAAATTGTTGAGAGTAAGAAACTAGAATTAACATTTATAATTTATTTGAATTATTATTTTAAATAGTTATTGAATCCTTTTCTTTAATAGATCCATCCTCTCAAAGAAAAGGAAAGTTAGAGGAGGGAACAAGAATAAGAAAGTTGCATCTTTGAGATGTGGTGAAAACTTGATGTTATATTCTTCAACCATCATCCAGTCAACAAAAATCATTAGGCTTGGTCAAGACACTTGGGAAAAATTGTGTGTGACCACAATATTTGACATGTACAAGTTCAATCATGCAATGATATTGGAAATGCTGAAAAACAACATATGTGGGAGGCTGTTAAGGTATGATTATAATCTTATCTGCCATTTTTTCATTAATATATTCCATGCTGATTTTTAAAAATTTTGTAGGAATGTTTCAATAATCCTGATATTGAATTATATCGAGAGCATACTTTGGAGCATGTGAGTATTTTGTGGGGAGCTTGAAGGTCAAAATTGTATACTGAACACGTAAAGCCTTACAAAATTAAGATTCATGCTCTAAAAAAGGTTCCACATCGGATGTATGTTAAAGATTGGGAGTGGCTTGTTACAAACAAATTTCTGACCAAAGAGTTTCAGGTATTATATAGTTTAAAATTATTTAACATATGTTAATTCTTATAGTTAAGTTATTGTATGCTTGCATATGTAGGATATTAGTGAGCGGAATTCTAAGAATCGATCTAAATCTGATATGTGTATGCTTCATCTTACCGGAAGCAAACCACATAGGAAAATCATATATGAAAAGGTAGTAAATTTCTATTAGTATTTGTAATTTGTATTTATACAAATCACTAACTTGACAATTTTTTTTTATTTTATTTTTTTATCAAACAAAATATAGGGAGGTAAAGATTCTGAAATGCCTGATTTAGAAATAATTTTCTTTGAGACTAGGAGTAAAAATGGAAAATTTAATGGGATATAACAGAAAGACAAATATGTAAGTATAATTGATTTACTTTCTTACACAATTCATATTATCATTTTTATTGACCTTAAATTTTATAAACCATTATAGGATGAAATTGTGAAAACAATTCAATCTAATCCATCACTTTCAAATCTTGAGCTTGCTGAAAAATATTTTGGGCCACAATGCCATGGTAATATATATGATTATGGAGGTGGAGTGAAGCACAAAACTCTTTTTTACTCCAAGTCTTCCTATACCAAAGAGCTGGAGGAAAAGCTTTGTGCGAAAGAGGAAGAGAACTGCTTGCTTACAAAACGCATGAATGGACGAATTAAGGGAGATATAAGGTTCACTCACATGGCCACTAGGTTAGCTCACCTGGTCATTGGGCTCTTCACTTGAGTGAGTGACCCAAGTTCAATTTCCTTTGGAAACAAATTAAAGGAGATATAAGGTGGCTTGGAGATAATTCTTGGAGTATTTGAGGACTTGGCGAACTAACTTCTAACTACTACTACTAACATAATTACCGACCAAAAAAATGCATGGATGGACTTCAAGCTAGGTTGGATCGACTTGAAAATGAGTTAACTGAATTACCTTCAGAAGGAAACATTCCAACTGCTGACATTTAACAAGGTATGATATTTATATAGTGGTTTGTTTTTTTCATTTATTGTTTGGTTTGATTGAATACAAGACTTTTAATGTATGTTATGATATGAGCTATTTGGCTGTAATATTTGTAAATATATTCTTTTATTTTTGCTCTATACTAAATTATTTCTGAAATTATATGCATTGGTTTGCTACTGATATTTTTTTACGGATGGTTTACTGCTAAATTGGTACATATCCTTAAAGTGAAAATGACAAATATGTATTTATAGAAATATATTCAATGCAAAATATGGAAGTCCTTTGTAAAATGTCAATAATAAGGCAACCAAGGATGACATGTTTCCTCTATATCGGGGTAATATAGTTTGTGTATTTATCCAAGTTTACTCATATAAAACTGCAAGATTCCTACTTGAATTGAAAATATAAACAAAAAAATTTATATGAAGTTACAATATTGACTGGAGGATCAATATTTTAAAAAAAAAATTGAGAAATTTTTTTGGATCAATTTGCAGTCATACATCAGAATAAAAGACTTTTATTTATGTTATTTTAAAATTGTTGGCTTGTAATATCTTGTGGAAGGCAACTTAGTCTATTTATGACTCTACCTTAATCAATTTATGAAGTGTCTCCCTTAATATTTATTTTTTCCTTGGTGAGATCTGTGTGTTTTTGTAGTTGTGTTACATTAGTGGATCTCATGTGAAGTTTTGTCAATGGTGGATATGATTGAACTTAAGTTCGACATGAGTTGGTAGCTTGCTTTGTACTACCTTTATGTTGTGTTTGTCCTTTTGTCGTTCCACTATATGGCAGCAGTTAGTGTTAATTATGACAAAAGGTATAACTGAAGGAGAATGCATAACTTATTTCTTATTCTTCACTCAATATTCTTCTTTATGTTTGTATTCTTGGAACATGTAAACGCTTGAAATGTTTTATATATCATCAATCGTCTTGGAGATGATTTCAATTTTACATCTCTCTGTAAGAGTGGATTTCAAGGTAAAGTAAGTTATTTGTGGGGGTAAAAGATTGAAGCTTGCAATTGGGATACTGGTAAGGATATATCTTCTTTTAATGTTAGCAAAAAATTAAGGACGTTATATTGGTGTAAATAAGATACATTTTTGTGCTTATTTTCCTTCCACGTATTTGGATAGTTTTCTTTGCAGATTTCATCATTTCAATAAATTCAATTAATATGGACATTATAGTAGAACTAGTGGTAAGACACTTTTTCCTATTGGTGGGAGAGTAAGTCTCTTGTGCACTAGTTACACCGTGCAACTCAACTTTATTTTTAAAAAGTTGAACAATTTATTACTGAAAAGTTACACAAATTATTACTGAAAAGTTACACCATTAAAGATACACTTTTCAGTAATAACATGTGTAACTTTTCAGTAGTATTTTGTATAACTTTTTAAAAATGAACTTGAGTTGCACGGTGTAACTAGGGCATACAAGACTAAACCTTGGTGGGATTAGTTTTATGTCATTAACTAAAAAAATGTTGAACTTGAAAATTCTTTTAAGATAGAAGTACATGAGCTAATTTGTAAATACTGCAACCTGATGATGTTAATGAGTCCACGGATTTGTACATTGATCTTCTCATGGAGTATGACTATTTATGTGTCTCTTTGGGCTTATAAATGTGGTTCTTTACTTTTGTTGTTGATGGTGAGGAGGAAGAAGATAATATATAATCTCATGTGAGAAGTTTGGACAGGGAATTGTATGAAGGCTATAGTGAGATCTTAGGTATATGTGTTTGATTCATTTATTTTTTGTCTATTTTTTATTCTCCGTATGTATATTTGTATTTTATGAACCATCTAATTAACTTTCATAATCATGATGTATATTTGTTTATTTTGTTTAAGAAGCGATACAGATACTGGTGAAAATAGCATACCTAAAGCAGTATTAATAGCTAACTATTTGGTGTTACACTTTATGTAAAACAGTTCGGGAATAATTTTGTGATTTGAGAATATTTTTGGTAGAGATTTGTACCTACAATGCTTTTGAAAGTATTATCGCAATAAATTTTTACATTAATATCCGCATAACGAGTAAAAGATTTGTTTAGATCAACTATTGATGAAAGTGTAAATTTAATTTTAGCGACATAATATTTTTAGATTTAATGAGAAATTTTTTATCATTAAATTGTGTCATTTAGTGACAGAAGGTCTGTATTATAATGATTCTAATAATTAAATATAATATATAATGAGAGTGAAAATGATATATTAGTGATAGAATGTGTTATCACTAAAATTCTTTTAGTGAGAGTAAATTTACTATAATTATACACTTATTTGTGACGGGACTCTGTTCCGTCATTATGACTTTTAACTAGAGAAGCATTAATTAGAGGCTATGACAGGAGATTAACTATCATTAAAAGTTATTAATGATAGTTTTCAACTTTTAATTACAGTTTTTACCGTCACTAATATTAAATTTTCTTGGTGTAAAACAAAAACTTCATTCATTACAAAAATCTGTAAATCAATTTTAAAAACAAAGGCATATTCCTTCCTCTTTCCACCACAACCGCCATCTACATACCACCACATGAGCAAAATAAATCATAAGCTTCGAGACCCTGCATTTAATATGACTAAGAATGTTAAATGCTTGGAAATCTGCTCATAACTCTAGGAGCCTTGAGACCCTGCATTTAATATGGCTAAGAATGCAAAATGCTTGGAGATCCAGCAATAAATTCAAAATTAAATTCTTTTTCTTTTTAACAAATTTGTGCACTGCTTTTTAAGGAAAGAAGTAAAAGCTTTCTAATTACAATAATCTTCAACATATTAACCAATTTTTTCAAAAAATTCAAAGTAATAGTACAGTTCCTCAAATACCCACTGAAATACAAACACCCACTTGAAATCCGACCACAACCACCAGAGATCCAAACAAATCCAGCATAGATCCAAAAACCCACCTGGAATTCGCCTATGACCATCTGATTTCGATTTTCTTTTTCTCTGAAATAACTGATGACAAATGCCCAGCCATCAACAAAAATAAAATCGGAAGAGAAATGAAAAAACTCACCTGAAATTGACCGTCGTCGTTGTTATCCCTTCATGTGACCCCCCTTCGCCGCCCCTCACCACTGTTTGAAGCTGGATCAAAACCGTTGACACTCGGCGACATCTTTGTCTTCGCCAGATAGTCCCAAATCAGTGTGTCCTCCCCTATTTTCTTCTCTCCTCTCCTCCGTCACCTACGACGATCTTCTCTCCCATTTTTGTCAATCTTTTCTCTTTCTCTCTCTTTCCTCACGTGTGTTTAAATTGATGGTAATATCACTAATGTGCACTTGATTGTAAGTCATTTGAATTTATGAAAAAAAATGTAAACTCCAATATAATAAACCTTTTTTTTCGAAAATTAAACACCCGAGTGGACGGAGGGTTAAGGCGTGACCCCCTCAACTTATATAATATGAAAAATATATCAAGTGACTAATCCATCCTAACCTAAGCCAACAAACCCTGACATAGGAAAGTAATCGAAAAAACTACAAGTTGCACCACTCACGGTCGGCGGAAGTCAAATAGAAAAAATAAATAACTACACATAAAAAACCAAGACCAGGATGTCATCTGAGAACCCAAACGATCTCGACCTCTGCCTCGAATGGAGCCTCTAGAAGGAGAACCTCGAGCTAATCCTCAGGAAGAAGTACCCCGAACAATCGGACCACTAACTGATATAGGAACTGATATCGAAGACCGAGACTTCTTCCCCAAACCAGTCAAGGATGGAATAAGGGAAACAGTAGTAGACTCGGATACCTCAGCAGTCTGAATGATCTGGCCCGGGCGGCCGTTCCTACCTGGGTCTATATGAACTAAAGCACTGGACTCATAGGTGTTGATCAAAAAATCATGCTGCGCGAGGCTCAAAACACATTGTGTCTCCCCAACCAAGCTCTATCACCGTGTGGGTCGGAGAGAGTCAATTGACCGACTGCGAGTAGCTAAAACATCATCAGTCTGGGCAGGAGGCTCCAAAGAACGTGATCGCCCCCTAAGGCCCATGCGAGCAGAAAAAACATCATTAGGGTCCTCAGTAGAATCATCCGACTCCTCAGACTCAGAAAGAGCGAACTCATCCTCCTCTAAGCCGACAATCTGAATGGGCGAAAAGTAAGTATGTTTTGCCAAAGATGGGCGATCAACGAACGACCTGTGAAGCATGCCAGAAGAGCGATACCTCACCATCTTCCACTCAGACTCCACAGAAACAGGCTTTCGAGTAAGCTTGGGAGTGGAATCCCGACACACCCGATCATAAACAACACCCTTGCCCCTAGAAAGGGGGCGACGAGTAGACGGCTGACGAGTGTAGATTTCCACGCAAGTGTATGTGGTCGTTGTTATCGTGGCAAGTTAACCAAGTTAAATATCGAACACAAGGAAACGATGCAATATCAAGAAAGTATTGAGTGTTCACAAAGGTGGATAGCTAGGAAAACAAAGAAAGGATCATGTTTTCTATCTACTTCACAAAGCAAAGTAAAACTAACTGTCACCAAGAAGTGAGCAAATGTAGTGTGAGTGCATGGAAGTAATCCTACTATGGTTCCTCTAGTGTCCTATCCATCATAGCATGCAAAAGGTCACTTGGTGTCTTAGTCAAGCCAACTAGTGTCTAGATCTATCTACAACACAAGGTAAGAGCTCTATTGGATGTCTAGATCTCTCTACAACTTCCAACACTCCAATTAAGAGATCTAGGCTAATATGCAATTCTCATTGGTTATACAAGCCAAACATCAAACACTTGGTATGCATGAAGTTCTTATAGCTCAATTCTCATTTCTTTGCTAAAACATATAAGTCATTCAATCCAATTTAACATCCCAAGCATTCATACAAATCATTAATAAGAGAACTAATCCATCAAGATCATTAATTCATGCATAGGATTAACCAGAGACTAAATTCACCTTAGTGTTCATACAACCATGCAACAAGGATATTAGCCCATGGCTAATTGATCAATCAAAACAACAATTAACAATCTAATCATCATGAATATTAACTATAACAAGAGAATTAAAGGAAAACTTACCATAGGTGAAGAAATTGAATACAATCTACGAACCTCCAAAATGCTAAGTCTTAATCCAAAGCTCAAAATACAAAAATGAACCGCAGGAATGAAGCTCTAATCACTACGAGTATGCAGGAACAAATGGATCTAAAATCCGACGGACGGATCAAAAGTTATGGAAGAAAGAAGATTGAATCTAACTAAGAACCCACTAAGTAACTACATAATTCTCTCTCTAAACTAATCTAAGAACTTGGAATAATGATCAAGATTATGACTAAGATCCTTGAGAATCTGATCCTTGAGGTATTTATAGTGCCCACAATGTTTAGTCCAAAGTGTCCTTCATTAAACGCGCGAAAATACGAAAATAGCCCTGAAAATCCGAATTTCAGCACTGCTGCCTACCACAAGCATGCTCGATGCCTACTAAGTTGGCACCCAGGTCGCGCGGATGCCTCCTCTGCCGACTTGCGTGTACGTGCTGCCTATCTAGGTCGCTCCGCTATGTGTGCGGCCAGATCTCGCGTGAGTCAGTAGCTAGGCGCGCGACTTGCGTGTACGTGCTGCCAAGCGAGGGGGTTCGGCTGCCTAGCAAGTTGTTTTCTTCATATCTTGAGTTCTAGAGCTCCGATTGACTCGATTCTTTTTGCGTTGCGACCCTCTCTTCAAGGTCTTCAACATGGTATATTATTTGCACCAATTGGCTCAACTCTAGAACTCCAGAATTTCTCAAACTTGCTCGTCTCTTCACCGTTTTGCCCGTTTTCACCTATAAACACAACTTTCTAGCCAACAAAGAGTTAAATGCACAAAGTATATCATTTTAGGGTCAAATATGAATATAAACACATCAAAACCATATAGAAATGGATGCAAAAAGATGCAATTATGACCCTAATTACACCCCCAAACTAGATTGTTGTTCGTCCTCGAGCAACGAAGCGATAAGATAGGGGAATAATTGTATCAATGAAGCATCAAGCACACAATCAAATGCCATATATACATCACCTAATATCATGCAATCTATCAATGTAGTGTCATCTCCTCAACCATTTACATAACATCAATGAACACAAGATCAAATCAATGAGTCAAAATCCTCACTAGATAGTGTATCACTCAAGCTCTCAAGTGTATGAGGTTCACTCAACATCACACATAGTACATCCACTACCATAGGCTTGATAAGTGTCTCAAATTCTCCACCACTTGACAAGTAACTCATCATCAAATCAAAGAGGACTTTTATTTGGTTGTAGTGTTGGCTCTTTGGTAAGGGTGGGATATTTTTGGATAGAAGTGACTATCATACTAGTGGAGCAAGACGTCAAGATACCTAGCTAGAATATCTCAACTCTTCCCAAGATAGGTTGCAAGTGATCAAGTTGCAACACTATTCAACCACATAACACTTCTTTTCACACTTCGTCCTTTCAAGCATTTTTCCACTTCCTTTATTTTGCAATTTTTGCATCACATTACCAACACATTAGGAACATAAGCTCTTCTTCACATTTTTTATTCAACACAATCTCCATTTTTTTTTTCACATCTTCATCTTTTGTTTCTTTCACTTTTCTTCACCATCTCATCCACCAAGCCTTCTTTCAAAGCACATGTATCCCTCTTATTCTCATATAAGCTCCACTAGTAATAGAGAAAATAAGGCTCAAAATGACGGATAATCAAGCTACAATCATAGGTTGCCAAAGAAAAAGGCCAAAGGCACAAAATGGCTAACTATGGAATCAATGTCATGGCATGGATAATTTGGCTAAGTGGCTCATATAAAATCAAAGATGGCCTCAAATCATTTTTGACAACTCATTACAAAAGGTGATCTCAAACAAGACTCAAATCAAGTTCTAGAGTGGAAATGCACCATGTGGATCTCACGTCAAATAAATGGCATCCGTTCAAGATTGAAACGGGCAAAATAGGCTCAAACCTCACGGGTATATGGTGATCATGACTCATATCATATCAAACATGTACACATCAATCATGTATCAAGCATCAAAGAATCAACTACACTATAGACAAAAATGAATTAAGCAATATACACACTACACTTAACTATGCACTATCTACATCATCCACACAATCATAAGCATATCTCATGCCACACTACTCTCAACTAGCAACAATATGGCAACAATCAACAAGCAAAACAAGGCATTCACATAAGCATATGGTCTAAAACATCATAGGAACACTAAGAATCAACATAAGCATAGCATTGCAATGAGATTTGCGAAACGATCACCCCCCAAACTTTTTTGGACCAAGGGTCTAAAAAGTTTGGCAAAGAGTGAAGAAAATAACATGCAATGCACAAATTAAAGCACAATACCACAAGAATCAACACTTAAGCTCAAAATAGCAATCTAAAATCAATCAAACTAAACCTAGGAATAGAAACACATAAGAAGAGATAAGTGTAAAGACATACCTTGAGTTGGGATTAAAAATAGAAGAGTGAATTGCCACTTACACGAAAATGTCCTTCTTGGCCGAGTGGGAAGAGAAATCTTCTCATCACACCTATAAAGCTCATAAATATCATTGCAAATCTAAAATTTGAAGAACGAACACACCCCCCAAACTTTTTCGGATCAATGATCCTAAAAGTTTGGAAAAGAGTGATGAAAATAGGATTTGCAATAAATCAATGAACAAACAATGCATGTATAAGCTCAAGTAAACCAAGAAATCATCATATATAACAAGAGGCAACACCCCTAAACTAGGGTAAATCACATGCACCAACCAAGGTAAGAGAAGACACTTCCTCATATGAAGTAAATCAAACAAATAAGCTATCTACTCTACAAAGCAAACCTAATAAGCAAGAAAATTTTAAGGACGGGTTGCCTCCCATCTAGCGCTTGGATTTAACGTCCCCTAGTCGGACGAATGTTAGCTAAATGGCCAAGGATAATTGGCATTCCTACCATTATATAACAATATCATAGCTTCAAAATCAAGGAAACAAGTAGGATTTCTACCCCATACACCTATCTTCCTTTTCATTTTATACTTGTAAGCACAAGAATTTTCCTTTTTTCCTCTCAAAACATCATTCCACCCCAATCTCCTACTAACAAATAGATTCAAGAGGATTCTCATTTCAATCTTATAATCAAATCTATCAAGAAGCAAGACGAAATCAATATGAACAACATTATCAATGTAAGCATAAGTGGAAGAGTTTAAGGGTTTAGAAATGCTCATTTCTCCTTGAAGCTCATCTTCCACTTCATTTTGTTGTTCTTCCTCCATGAAGCTCATGTCCATATGTGGACATTCATCTATCTCTTCTTGATTATTCTCTCTTTCTCCTCTTGAATCATCTCGTTCATTCTCCTTCATTTCTTGTTCTTGATTCTTATCAAATCTAGCAAAAGAAGTAAAATCATAAATTTCAACATTAAGAGATTTAGTACAAATAGTGAAAGAAGATGGGGTATAAGATCCTTTATCATTGTAGTTCAAGATTATCTTGAAATCTTCCTCATTTAAATCTTGATTCTCTTCAAGAAATCTATCAATTAGATCATATATGTCTTCTTTCGGTTCATCTTTCTCTTTCTCTTCTTTTTCTACTTCTTCTTCCTTAGACATGTAGAGAGGAGGGGGATATGAATATGGATATGGGTAGGGAGAGGAATAAGGATAGGGATAATGGTATGGGTGGTGGTAGAATTGTTGTGGTGGTGGTTGATATGGGTAAGGTTGATATGTATAGGAATTAGGAGGATATGTGTATTGTGGAGAATACAAGTAATGGTTGTATCCGTCCATCTCAATCGAGCTCACTCCTACAAAATCAAACAAGTATCCACACTCACCAAGAATAGTCAAGGACAAACAAAACAAACAATGACATTCAAAAATCAACAAACAACAACATTCAAAGACATTCAAGTAAACAAACTAATACTAACTTAACAAAGAGATCGTTTCTCCAGTAACGGCGCCAAAAACTTGTTTGCCAAAATCGTGCAGATTTCCACGCAAATGTACATGGTCGTTGTTGTCGTGGCAAGTTAACCAAGTTAAATATCGAGCACAGGGAAACGATGCGATATCAAGCAAGTATTGAGTGTTCACAAAAGTGGATAGCTAGGAAAACAAAGAAAGGATAATGTTTTCTATCTACTTTACAAAGAAAAGTAAAACTAACTATCACTTCAAAAAAGTGAGCAAATGTGGTGTGAGTGCATGGAAGTAATCCTACAATGGTTCCTCTAGTGTCCTATCCATCCTAGCATGCAAAAGGTCACTTGGTGTCTTAGTCAAGCCAACTAGTGTCTAGATCTCTCTACAACACAATGTAAGAGCTCTATTGGATGTCTAGATCTCTCTACAACTTCCAACACTCCAATTAAGAGATCTAGACTAATATGCAATTCTCATTGGTCATACAAGCCAAACATCAAACACTTGGTATGCATAAAGTTCTTATAGCTCAATTCTCATTTCATTGCTAAAACATATAAGTCATTCAATTCAATTTAACATCCCAAACATTCATACAAATCATTAATAAGAGAACTAATCCATCAAGATCACTAATTCATTCATAGGATTAACAAGAGACTAAATTCACCTTAGTATTCATACAACCATGCAATAAGGATATTAGCCCATGGCTAATTGATCAATCAAAACAATAATTAATAATCTAATCATCATGAATATTAACTATAACAAGAGAATTAAAGGAAAACTTACCACAGGTGAAGAAATTGAATACAATCTACGAACCTCCAAAATGCTAAGTCTTGATCCAAAGCTCAAAATACAAAAATGAACCGCAGGAATGAAGCTCTAATCACTACGAGTATGCAGGAACAAACAGATCTAAAATCCAACGGACGGATCAAAAGTTATTGAAGAAAGAAGATTGAATCTAACTAAGATCCCACTAAGTAACTACCTAATTCTCTCTCTAAACTAATCTAAGAACTTGGAATAATGATCAAGATTATGACTAAGATCCTTGAGAATTTGATCCTTGAGGTATTTATAGTGCCCACAATGTTTAATCCAAAGTGCCCTTCATTAAACGCGTGAAAATACGAAAATAACCCTAAAAATTCGAATTTCAGCACTGCTGCCTACCACAAGCATGCTCGCTGCCTACTAAGTCGGCACCCAGGTCGCGCGGATGCCTCCTCTGCCGACATGCGTGCACGTGCTGCCTATATAGGTCGCTCCGCTACGTCCGCGACAAGATCTCGCGCGAGTCAGTAGCTAGGCGCGCGACTTGCGTATACGTGCTGCCTAGCGAGGGGGTTCGACTGCCTAGCAAGTTGTTTTCTTCATATCTTGAGTTCTAGAGCTCCGATTGACTCGATTCTTTTTGCGCTGTGACCCTCTCTTCAAGCTCTTCAACATGGTATATTATTTGCACCAATTGGATCAACTCCAGAACTCTGGAATTTCTCAAACTTGCTCGTCTCTTCACCATTTTGCTCGTTTTCACCTATAAACACAACTTTCTAGCCAACAAAGAGTTAAATGCATAAAGTATATCATCTTAGGGTCAAATGTGAACATAAGCACATCAAAACCATATAGAAATGAATGCAAAAAGATGCAATTATGACCCTAATCACAGAACGAGCAGGAGCACGACCCTGTCTCTGAGGGCGGGGTTTATCCCCTGTGATATAACGCTCACTCTGATCATGACCCACATGACGACAACCAGTACAATACTTGGGCTAGTTCTCATACACAACCTGTTGTGTGTGTGTGATACCACATATATCAATATCAAACTCAGTAATTGGCTCAAGTAATAAATCCATCTCGATACAAACTCGAGCATAAGACAAATGAGAATGCTCAGTAGTCTGTCGATCCACCGGTAATGGCTTGCCAAAATCACTGACAATAGTAAATAGAGCATCCATGTGAATCAAGTGAACTAGTAAACCCGGAAATTTCACCCACATAGGAGCTATGGGAGCCTCATGGGAAAGGTCAAAATCCGGGGTCCACTTGAAGACCCACATTTGGCACCCACGAATCATCCACGTGGGTTGCATCCACATGCGCGTAAAATCCTCCTCAAGAGTGAACTTAATGCAGATATGACATTAATTAATCCAACTCCATCTAAAATTCCCCTAAAGTCCCATATGAAAAAGAAAGTGATTAATATCCGGGGGGTGAGGGTGGGAATGACATGCGAGAATTTACCAAAAATTGCCAATTTCCAAGGACCAGAGACAGAGCAAATTTCATCCCGATAAAAATCAATTTTTAATTTCTTGTTCTCATGAGTCACTGTACCCATTTTTGTAATTTTTGAATCATAAAAAAGTAGGAAATTAGAAGAGTTTGAAGAATTTTGATCAATAGGATTATAAATTTTTTTCCCAACAATGTCTGCAAAGGATTTTGGGCAGGAAGTTTTCGGAACAGTGGCTTCAGAGGTATGGGCATGAGCTTCATGGGCCACGTCCAGTGTATGGTCCGAATTAATGGGATTGATATGTGTGGGTTGGGCTTCTTTGGAATTAGGGGGCAAAGGATCGACAAGAATAGAGGGATATGGGCGAATTCTAAACCCAGAGCTTGGCCCAGCAAGAGGATTATTATTGGGGCACATATATTCTCCCCCCATTTTTAATTACTTCACCCCATTTGTCACTTCACCATCCTAAATTTTCAGTTCACCCCCTTTAATTTTCCAAAAAAATCTCCAAAATCATGAATAGGGTTTTCATATGAAGAACATGAGGATGAATTGACCCATTTGTAAATTAGGAAAACATAACAAAAGGGTATTTTGGTCTTTAAAATATTTTTTGGAATGGAAAAATTAAGTGTGGGGGTGAAGTAATTAAAAATGGGGGGGGAGAATATTCGTGTCCTTATTATTGCTGCAGGAAATGGGCATCTCACAATGGGCTAAAGGGCCAGAAAAAATAATTCCAGCAGGTGGGTCGGGCTTATCATCCAGATTAGAGAAAAAAATCGGCCCAACCTCAATTGCAGGGGAATTAGGAATGTGGTAAGCGGAGGGGGTCGAACCCTGGACTTGGAGGGGAGGAGATGTCGCGATTGCTTGGTCAAAGGCGGGCGGAAGGTTCGAACCCAACATCTGCGAAGATGAAATTTCGCCAGGTAAGACAGACGTGGCAAGAAGCGATAGGTGGAGGTGAGTGGCGGACAGTTAGGATGAATCGAAGCAATCAAATGGTTGGAAATGGAAGCAGAAGACTTATTAAAAAAAACCTTTTTTCAGCACGGTAGCAGAGGGCTTTTTGGGGCCAGAAAATTCAGGTGTCAAATTGGTATTTCCAACCACCATGTTCAGCGCCGAAGGGGGTTGACGAATCAAAACGGCATGGGCAGCAATGCCTTTCGGATCAGGGAGGGGAACATGGTTGGGATTGGTGCAAATTGGGTGGAGGAAATTGAATTTTCGTCGGACAGATCAGGAGTAGATTGGGTGCATCAAGGGGTTGTGGCTTAATGTTAATCTGGGAGAACGAGTTACCATCGGACAGAGAGGGCGAAGGTGATTGGTATGAAAGTTACTCGAAATTCATGTGCTTAAATTGCTAATTTTAATCGAATTTCTTGTATTTTTTATGTCTAATTTGATTTATTTGAGCTTAATTGCCAAAATGAGTATTATTTGCTATTTTTATAGGAATTGGAGCATTTTTAAAGCTAATTAAATGAAAGATGGTTCCATGTGTAGAATTCAAATTGATGAAGAGAGTCCACCATTTTGCAGCCTTTTCTGTTGGTGCAAGCAGTACTAGGGGTGTTCACGAAATCGAAAAAACTGAAAAACCGAACCAAATCGATGAAATTCGGTCCGTTCAGTTCGGTCCAAAAAAATTCGGTTTAGTTTTCGGTCCAAAATTTTAAAATTTCGGTCTATTCGATTCGGTCCGATCCTAGATAATAAAAACCGAATAAACCGAACTGACCGAATTTTAATTAAAATATTAATATATTAATTATATTATATATATTAATATATTAATTATATGTATATTAATATATTAATTATATTATATATATATTAAAAAAATAAAACCTAACTAATACGCTACACTACAGACTCTACAGTACACATAGATAACTTAGATTAATTGTAAGTTTGTAACAAAGAAATAAAAATCAATCCACTCAACTCTATTAAATTATTAAATTAATTGTATTGTATATCTTTAAATGTTGTGGTGAACTTTATTAAATTAATGTTGTGAATTTTATTGAATTTAATTGTATTGTATATCTTTAATTTGTGATGAAACATAAATTTTTTTATTTTAAAATTATTTGGACCGAATGGACCGAACCGAACCGAACCGAATTATTTCGGTTCGGTCCAATTCGATCCAAGACACTATTCGGTCCATAGCCCAAAAAAATTCGGTCTATTCGGTCCGGTCCAAAACTGGACCGAACCAATCGAATGACCACCCCTACGATGAACATACTACGATGTTCGTTATTCCTCATTTGAGGAATAGTTAATCCATCAGGGATTTTCATATAGATGTCATAATCTAATAATCCGTATAAGTATGTGGTAATTATGTCCATTAACTGCGTTTAACTGCCAGGGATATATGGCGGAACTTTATAATATTAACAACAGGAGTATTTGTTTGATCACATCAAACTCAATAATGGGTCGCTGCGAAAAACCCTTAAGCTGTTAATCTCGCTTTGTATCTCTCAACTTCATTTTGTTTCGTATTAATACCCATTTATATCCTTCAGGGATAAAATGTTTAGGGGGTATGTACGATAGAACAAAACAGTTTATTTTGCGAGTCTAGCTCTTCCATATTTGCTTCTTTCTATTGCATCTAATCAAAGTGCTTCGAGCACTGAATTTAGATACTGGTACCAGATTTTAGAAAGAGCAACTATGGGTACGAATATGTTGTCGACAACAGTGATATGTTTGTCTCCTGTGTTTATTAAGATTCATGTAAACCAGATCTTGATCATTTCCCATTGATCTGGGTGTTTCGCAATCCTAGTATTTTGATTGCTATGTGCACGTGCTTTTTACTAGGATTTCTCATCTTCAGGACGAATCTCTTCAGGAGATTTCATGAGTAACTGAATATATTATTAGCATTAATATACCATGGTTTTGTGTAAGGAGGTTCATTACGCTTCTGGCGTATAGGGGCATCCTTAACTATTCACAGTCACTTCATTTATAATCAGTAATGCATTTGATAATGCATCTGGCAGATTACTTGCTGATTATTGCAAGTTTATTTTCTTTTGAACTTTTGGTTCAAGTTTGACTAGTGTGTGGGCCTAAGTATTGAAGATCTTTTGTGTTCCACATAATTTCACGGCATTTATTAATTGTGGTATTTTTCTCTCCTCCTAAGGCCGGAAATAGATCTTCGTCGAATGTGCAGTCAGCGGAACGGGCTGTAAACTGATCCCCAGTTAAAGGCTCGAGGTATTTAAGTATTGTGAGAGATACAAAATTGATGTAAATACCGAGTTTCCTTTGTGGGCCCATAGATGTTCGCTTAGGTGGTGGTATTGGAACATACACTGCACAATCGAATGTTCGCAGATGGGAAATGTTAGGTTCATTTCCACGCACGAGTTGAATAGGGGAATATTCATGATATGCAGTTGGTCGGAATTGGATTAGTGATGATGCATATAAGATTGCATGCCCCCAACATGAAACAGGTAAGTTCGTTTTTTGTAGTAGTGATCTAGCGATTAATTTAAGACGTCTAATTAATGATTCAGCTAGACCATTTTGAGTATGAACATGAGGGACCGAATGCTCCACTTTGATTCCCAATGCCAAGCAACAATCATCAAATGCCTTATAGGTGAATTCACCGGCATTGTCCATGCGTATAGATTTGATTGGATGATCTGGGAATTCTGATATCAACAGGATAATCTAAGCAATAAACTTTGCAAAAGCAGTATTGCGAGTGGATAGCATGGTGACATAAGTCCACCGAGTGGATGCATCTATTAGGACCATAAAGTACTGAAATAGTCCAGATGCTGGGTGTATCGGTCCACAAATATCTCCTTGAATCCGCTCAAGGAATTTAGGAGATTCAGTTCTTACTTTACTACTAGAAGGATGAATTATTAGCTTACCCATTGTGCAAGCATCACATATGTATTCATTAACAGAAGAGATTCTGTTGTGTGTTATGTTATGGCCACATGAATTACATAGAATCCGACGCATCATGGATTGTTCTGGATGTTTTAACCGCTTATACCATAGTTTGAAAGAATTTGGATCATTAAATTTTAGATTAAAGGCTATATGGAGATTTGAGGGTCTGATGTATGTGTAATACAGGCCAGACGAGAAAGATGGAAGTTTTTCGACGATGTGTTTACGACAATTTAAATAGTGAGTCATCAACAGATATTCACTATTGTCCTCAGTATTTGTTCCAATGTGATAGCCATTCTGTCGAATGTCTTTGAAACTAAGGAGGGTACGCTTTGATTGTGGAAACAATAAAGCATTCTCGATTATTAATTCGGTACCCATAGGTAGAATGATCGAGGTTCTTCCGGAGCCAACGATTTGTATGTCGTCATCGGAAATAGTAGTGATACTTCCTTTCTTTTCAGTTAATGTTTGGAAAAATTGTCTATCTTTTAAGATAGTATGTGTAGTAGCACTATCTACTAAGCACAAAACATTAATCTCCATAAGCACACAAGTGTATGTTTAGATACATTTAGATATGAGGAATGCTAAGGAGAGCCAAGATTACAGACACTGATTGATCAGCCGCACAAGGGATCACTTAGGTCCTACTTTATCATAAACGTATTAAATTTTGTAGTCAATAGTCATATGTTCACCCAAGAGGTCATCCTTTGTCTATGACAAAGCCTGCTTTGGGCAGGTCGGTGTGGTGTGTTTCACCGTGATGAGCCTTCCCATTTTTGTCTTTTAGCATACGTTGATACGCCTTCACCAAATATTTTGGTGTACGACACGAGCGAGACCAATGGTCGTCGCATCCACACTTGTGACAGACTTGTTTGTTCTGTGCACGTGAGCTCGATGGTTGATCTTGAGGTGCATTCTTTTCAGTTGCACTAGGTTGTGCATTGTTGCGACCTCGACCTCATCCCCTACCACGGCCTCGACCTCGGGTCGATCCGCATCCCCCACTCGCCTCATTTCCTTTTCCACGTTTACGGCCTTTAGAGTTCCTCCGAGTAGCGTGTGCTTCAGGCACAACTTGTGAGCCAACCGGTCTAGTATTGTGATGTTTCATCAACAATTGGTTGTGCTTTTCTGCAACTAAAAGTGCATAAATAAGCTCGGAGTGTGATTGATACTCTTTGGCCCTGTACTGCAGCTGGAGTACAAGATTAATAGCGTGGAAAGTTGAAAGAGTTTTTTTTCAATTAACTGATCATCAGTTATTGTTTATTTACACAGCTTAAGCTGAGAAACTATGCGATGTAGGGCGGAGTTGTACTCCGTTACAGACTTGAAGTTTTGGAAACGAAGTGTTATCCATTCATGTCTGGTTTCGGGGAGGATCATATCGTTTTGTTGTTGGAATTGATCCTGGAGGCATTTCCACAACGTCGATGGATCTTTTTTAGTGAGGCATTTGTTCTTAAGATCATTGTGAAGATGATGTCTTAAGAAGATTAGAGCTTGTGCCATTTGGGCAGTTGTGGATTTAGATGGTTGTCTAGTTGTGTCGGTAAAGTCTTTAGAGACAAAGTGGATTTCAACGTTGAGAGCCCATGTCAAATAGTTATGGCAATCAAGTGCCAATTAATCGAATTCACATTTAGTGATGTTTGACATGTTTTTGCTACAAAAATTAATAAATGGAAATTTATTAAAATTATTTGTTTGTAGCATTTAATAATTAAGGCTCAATCATAAAAATGCTAAGACAAAAATTAATAATTAATTATAGGGGGGTATAAATATTTTTGGGTGTATGACTTTTATGGGACATTTATTAATGGGACTTTGGACCCAAAAATAATTATTGGATAAGGCCTTAAAAAAAATTTGATGATTTGGACTTCATAATACCATTATGAATTTTTATTAATGGGACAACGGGCCCAAAAATAATTTTTAGGATCCAAATTAATTAGGATCAACTAAATAAAATGCCCAATCAATTTAAAAAAATGGCCCAAGTAAAATGTTTATTTTATATATATATATATATATATATATATATTTTTTTTTTTTTCTTTTTAATAAGAAGGGCCAGGGATTAGGCGGCCCATTTTCAGAATTATTAGAAAACAGATCCCAATAAATGGAGGGCCCAAAAAATAAGGGCCTAAACCAAATGGCGCAAATTAACCGAAAACATAAAGCGGCCCAATTGGAAAGTCAGGGCCCATTTGTTAATCAAGGGTTTCCATATTTTGGTCAAGGGTTTGATTGATTCAGATAGTCGTGGCGGATTTTCCGCCGTCTATTTCTCGCGGATCTCGGATGCCGTCGCCTGCTCATTGCGGACCAGAAGCCGGCGATTCGCCGTCGCGCAGGCGGTCATTCGCAGTCGCCGATCGTGTCATGGTCACCGCCGTGCCGTCGGCGCACCGGAGGTGTCGCCTCACAACGTCACGTCAGGCGGTCAACCGCCATCGTCGGTGTAGCACAGCCGTCGTCGGCATCACGAAGGGTAAACGCTGCCGCACCAGGGGCGGAGTTGCGTTGCGTTTTGCCGGCGTCGTCTAGCGGGGCAGAGCACCGTCGCACCGTTCGTCGCGGCTCATAGGCGGAGGTATCGGGCCAGAGGCGCCGTCTCCGATTTCGCAGCGCGTGGCCCGTCGCACAGAGGCATTGCGGCCGAGGACCGTCGCGGTAGAGGCGGCGTCGCGCCAAAAGAGGCAGCGTCGCGGCACGCGGCCCGCTTCAGGGGGCCGTCGTTCTCCATCCGGTATCTACACAACCATCGTATAGACGGAGGAGTCGCGGATGAGAAGTCCGCCGTCGACGGAATCGGCGTTCGCGATTTTCCGGGTAGGTGCGATGATTTCAGAATTCGCGATTGAATTTCGCAAAAACAGGTTTCGCAAATTTGGATTCTGGGAACAGAACCTCAGGTTTTGTTATGCAGGCATGTATAAAGCAGAATCACAATCTAATACATATAAGCATGTGGATTCAAGAATATGCAATATATGACAGTATGTAAAAACAATCTGGATTTTACACGATGGATTCACATTATTTCTATTCACAGATACCATATATCAATTGTATTCACGCATATAAGCAGCATATACAATCTGTTGATGCATACTACACATATTGATGTACAACATATTTTTCGAGAAGAATGATGTTGATGAACAAATATATACAGATGCATATGAGCATGTTACCATAAAGTATATTGCATAGCATATGATTTCGGTGTTGATCATAATTCACATAAGCATATACTGCGTCTGGAAAACCTAATCATGATTTCAATATAATTATCAGATTAAAAATTAAATCACAAAACTCACAGTTTCAGCAATTTATAAAAATTAATCCCGATTGATTTGATCCGGAAAACAGCTGGAGCAATCCTCTCGTAAATCCTTATTGCTCGTAGAGACTCGTGCTGATAACGTGTTGTAATCGAGAGAAAAGCGCAAGCATAAAAGTAAATGACACAGAGTTTGATGACCCAGTTCGTCACGGAGTGACTACGTCTGGGGGCGACCAAGCTAGGAGATATAATAATATGAACTGTCGTTTACAATACTGTGAAGTGTAGAGTACATAATACAGGGAACGATACTATATATATACAATACCTAACCCTAAGTCTTGTGGGCCTAAAGTCCACTGGATATATCTAATACTCTCTCCGTCCCAAAACTACTTTCACACTTTCCTTATTTGGACGTCCCAACTCTTCTTTCACACACCAAAAAAGGAAATTTTTCTCTCTCACAAAAGTCAATAAAATACATTTTTTCTTATTTTATTATTTAACTTTACACTCACATATTTACTTTTCCTTGGTTCGCGTGCCCGGAACTACTATGAAAGTAGTTCCGGGACGGAGGTAGTATTATATCCGCACAATATAATAATATATTTACATATATTATAACAAGCAGTACCGAAAATGTGAGAATCAATAATAATTTTCTGCCAAGACCTCCACTCAAAGCTTTGTCCACCATAACCACCAATCTGCCTCAGCCCGTGACCGGAAATCAGCCACAAACTCACCAGAATCCTCGCTGTATTGTCGTGCCCTGTTCCTCGCAACCACCTGCCGTCGCCTACCCTTGCTACACCATCGCGCCGGAACAGAATCCCAGCCGTTCCGTCCGTGCCTTCTCGTCGTACAATCTGCCGCCGGTAAACTCCATGGCCATCGCCTACTCGTCACTGAAGCAGCGAACACAGCCAAAAGAACCGCCTATGCCCAAGCCATTCTCGCCGTCGCGAAGCTACACAGCCGCCTGGAATCGCGACTCAACCGCTCGTAGCCGCGAACGAAGCAGCCGCCTGTCTCGCCGGATGCAACCTCCGTCTCAGAGATCGAAGAAACCACCACTGCTGTCGCCTATCTCTGGAATCCGCCGGCGATTGAAGAAGCCGAAGCCGTCCTTGCGCCGGAGTTTCTCAAATCAACCTGCCGCCACATCTCGCCGACCAGAAATCCGTTCGATGAATCCACCACCAACAGCCGGCATCTCAGCGCCAGAACCCGTCACACAGCAAGGTTTGGAAAAATGTTTTGGGTTTTATTTGAAGAGTCCCACTTATTTTATTAGAAAAAGGCCCAATCATATTTTTTTAGCAAGAAGCCCAATTTGGAAGAAGTCGAATATAGGGGTTTGCAAATATGAAAATATCGATATCGACGGAAATATCGGTACCCTGAATTTATGGATATATCGGTGGAAATATCGATATCAGTAAAAAATAAAAAATTCACGAAAATTTCATTAAAATAATGGAAATTTAACATGAAATTTTAGACAATATTATTACTAGTCTTAATACATTAATTGAACTTAAAATCTCAATAAAATGAGAATCTTACAACAAACATATCAAGAAAACATACGTAAGAAATATAAAACGATACAACAATTATTCATAATTATTGAATATTACACAGCTAATACCAAAATGATGTCCTATGAGCCTCAAATGTAAAAGAAGAAAGATCATCTTGGTCTAAGCAATAATGGTACCAAGTCCCGATGATTGAAGATTGAAAAAAAAAAATTCCGAAATTTCCCAAAATTTTGACCGATAAATTACCGAAATTTCCACGATATTTCTCGATAATCTGCACATTTTGAATTACCTTGGACCGATATCGATATAGTAACCTAAATTTCCCGAAATTTCCGATATTTTCCCGAAATTAGACCGAAATTTTGGAAAAATAATCGTTCAAGTGAATTTTCATATCAGAACCCTCAAATTTCCGAAATTTCAAACCTTGAATACAAGTGACAACTTATAATCACTTTTTTATTTAAAAAATTAGATCCCCCAAACTCTAAAGAAAAGTAATTTTACACTTTTTAAATGAATTTGATAAAAACCCATAATATCTTATCGGATAAAACGATTAAGGAGGCAGTAGCCAGTAGGCTTATCTTTTATTGATTTATTTAAGTAAAAAAAAAAAAGCCGAGAGAAAGAGGCAGAGATTGTTGGAATTGAACTACACAAAACCCTAATAAGAGAAAGAACCCCACCCCACACGGTCTGAAATAAAGCCATCTACATCTCTCATTCTCTTCCTCTCGCAATTTCCCACGCCTCCTCCCTGCGTTCAAGAGATGGCGACGTTTTCTTCCTCCTTTCAAGCTTCTCTCGGCACCTCACGGCGACGGCGATTTGAGATCTTTCCCTCACCACTGCCCTAGTCGCCGCCCCTGAAAAGGCCACCACGGCCGCCCTCTTTCCACCACAACCGCTGCCCCCACTCATTTTTCAGATTCTTCTTCTCCTCCATTTATTTAGCTAGCTCTCTGGAACCGGCTGGAATTTCGGATCCTCTTCTCAGTTCCACTTAAGGCTGTTCAGTGCAACGGCGCTGGATAGTGGAAAGATATTAAGAGAGATCCTGAATCCAACTCAAGATCTGTATGTTTAGGTTTTAATCTGTACACATAGTTTCTGTTGATTTTTCTTTTTTAATGTTTAATTTCTGATACGTTCTTCTGGAATCATAGAAGTTTGAGTTGAAATAGCGTCAAATCAACATCATATGATTTCATCATAACCTTAATTTGACGAATTGGTACCTAGGAATTAGGATCTGTAATGCTTAGTGGTAAGATATGTTGATTTTCCTATTGACTTGTTCATCGAAACACACAGTATGAGAGCTCCAACATTTTGAAATTTGTAGGGTTTATTAGCTTCTTGCACTCTGAGTTACCTCTTTTCTCTTTAATTTTTCTTCCCTGTGATTTTAGAAGTGCAAATGTTAATAATTATGTTCTTTTAATATAATTATTTAGTGATAAATGACACGATTCTTACATCTTGAGCACCAGATGTCTTGAGTGTTTTAATTTTATGGATGAAGATCTAATTATCACTTGATTTCAACATTTTTTTTCTGGTAAAAATTATCTATCAGCTATCACGCTCTAGCTGTTTCTTATACCTCTCATTGGACTTTAAGGTTTCTTTCGATGCAGTGGACAGCTCGGAAACAGTTGTACTAATGTTAATAGGGGAAATAACACGAAGAAATCAAAGGAAAATTCAGCTCAAGCAGTGGCCTCAGGTATTTTTCTAATTTTTACCTCATTACAGCTGATGAATCTCCAACTTTCAACATTTAACTTCATTTTGGGTGTAGATATTGTTTCAGTTATTATTTGAATTATTCTCTGGAAAAATGTATTATGATGTGTTAATGTATGTGCCTAAGCTCCCAATAGAAGTCTTTTATGTATAGTTTTGTTTTTTACATTTTAAAATTAATTTTGTTATTTGAATGCATATTATTGCTCCGAAATTGCCCCTATTAATTACCACAGGCAAAATTAGTTAATTATGCTTGTTATCTTCGTTTATAGCCATAATTTAGAGTTTCTTGGTATTAATGCCAAAACTTTCAATAGGTGATCCCATCACCGTCATAATATCAATTTTTATCACAAAATGTGAAGTAGAAGCCATTCACTTGGGATTTGTTTCTGCAGCTAGTATATCATCTCATCATGATTTGCCTTGATTGTTATGAGGATCCATTAGCTATCAGAACTTTATTAAGACTGCAACAAGTAGAACGCTTTACTTGAACTTGGTTATTGTGATTTAGCTCTTTGGTTGTGTTTCTGGAGCAATTAGTATCGTGGGAAGTATATAGACATTGATTATAAAACCTTTATCCATAACTCACTTCGGTGTTTATTTTTTTTATATCCCGAAGTCTATGCTTATATTCTTGCAGATTATATACCCCTTCCATCGAGCCTTACATGTCTTTGACTGGCTTTATGGACAAACTACTAGATAATACAAGAATGAATCAAATATTCTCTTAGAAGAATGTTGATGTGAATAAGTTGAATTACAGTTTTTTATGTTATGGAGCAACTAGTATGTGGGACTATCGATGCTTGGGCATGAGGGGACATTCATTGTTTCAAACCAATATTAATTTTTTGATCCCATATCCTTGTTCAGTGATAGTTCCTTGTGGTATTTACTAATTATTAAAATGTGGGAGCAATTTATGTTGATTTATTGTTATATTGTCTAATACAACTGCCAATATAAATCAACATAACTTTAAGTATGTATGGTGAAATGTTGTTCTCTAGCTTCAGCTAACGAAAGACAAAATGACTCTAATTCCCATCATTCTTGTTTCTGCTGTTCCGTGTATAATATTACTGACGTTTGGACCTTTCTAGTTTGTGGTCGGGGTAATACATTTCAAATGAGTTATGATGAGAATTAAATTGTTAATTGAGTTTGCTATAGTTGTCTAGATAATTATCTCAATTCTCATTTATACTCCAATAGCTCTAATGCATATAGTCAAATTCCATTTATAACCATTTGATTTTATTTTTTGAAATAAAAATTCATTTTTGACTACATATAACTCAAAAGAAATCATAAAAAAGAAATCAATATTGAATTTAAGCCCTGTGTTTATGAAAAATATGGTAAAAGAAAGAAGAAATTGAGAAAACTATATTGCTGCCTCTATAGGACAGGTTCTTAATCATGATGAGAATATGAACTACACTATTGCTCAATTACTATCTTTACTGCATTTGATGTTACTTGTGTGTTAATGAGTAACTTCACAACTTTAATGTTAATTTCATGTTTACACTATGTTCTAATATTCATTAGTTGACTCCTGCGGTTTATTATGGGACTTTGTGTGATTCTGAACCTTATTTTATAGGATAATGTGTTTCAAACATGTTATATTAGTTTAATGTATACATGATGCTTTGTGAAAGAAGTACTGGAGGTGCACCTTGGTTGCTAGAATCTCTCTTGCCCTGAACAACATGGTTACAAATTTATGATTAAAAAAATCATTATTGTTCATATATGTTTTATTTAAACACAAAATGAATTACAGGTCCAAACTGTGGAAGTAATAGATTTTGAGAATTGATAGTTTCTTCATGAATGTGAGGGTTTTTATTTTCTTGACTACAGTTTAAACTTTTTTTTGCTCAATAATATTATTTGTTTTTATTTTTGCTTCTATCCTCAAGTCTGTGCTCATGTGTAAAGCAGTCTTATTGGAAAGCTGAAATCAAGGCAAAACATGTGATGCTCTTATACTTTCTTTTTTTATCTATTTAAACTTTTTGGCAAAAATGTTTCTTTTAGTACATGCTTTTATTAAAAATGACAATAAAATTCCAGTAAAAGCTAGTTTTGATTTTTCCTTTTGCATGCGAGTCATTAAATAGAAGTAAAAGGCCACAAACTAGAAGCAAAAACAAGGTAACAAAGTTGCATGCGAGTAATTAAATTATTGAAGCCCAATTATGAAAATATCAAACTAATCGACAATTTTTTTTTTCTACATGAATTTTTTTTCAGCAAGTCTTTTATACGCCAAGTGGTGCAACTCAAGTTTATTTTTAAAAAGTTACATAAAAATTATTGAAAAGTCACATATATTATTGTAAAGCGTATTTTTAAAAATATACTTTTTAGCAAGGATGAAAATATCGCTATCGCAAGTAATATCGCAATCTTAAATTTACGGAAATATCGATGGATATATCGATATCGCAAAAAAATAGAAAAATAACGGAAACTTTATTAAAATTTTGGAAATTTAATATGAAATTTTAGGGATTATTATAACATGTTATTATGCATATGTTTCATTTAAGATCACAAAAAATTGATATGTTTAAAGCAAATAAATAGATAATAGACTATATAATCATTGTCTGACATTAATTAATTAATAATATAATGCATAATACAATAAAAGATGATTTGAATTACATGATACAATACATTTAGTACCAAAATGATGACCTATGGGGTTCAAATATAGAAGATGGAATCCCATCTTTGTCCAAACAATATTGGTACCAACTCATTGCATTAGAATAATCCTGCATATAGTTATGCACATGTCATTCATATGTTTTTCTATCTCTTCCAACTGTTTCACCATAGACTGGATAATGTGCACTAACTCAATGATTTTGTTGATATGAAAATGGATGCTGAAACACATTTTGAGTATTCCAACCAAATTGTGAACTCGAATGTGTGTCAGAAGCATATGAAAGAATATACAATTTCTAAAAAAAAATATCATTTGAAAATTGTATAAAAATATAAAAAAAGAAAAAATTGCGAATTTTTATGTAGTGCGATATTTCCCGATTTTCAATTAATTTTGTACTACGAGTGAACCGATATCGATATCGATATTTTGCGATATTTTGCGATATATCCACGATACTTTGTAAAAAATACATTGTACTCCAATATCCATATCGCATACTCAAAATTTACGATATATCCGCGATATATCTGCGATATTTCGCGATATTTTCATCCTTGCTTTTTAGTAATAATATGTGTGATTTTCAATAATATATGGTGTGATTTTTAAAAAATACACTTGAGTAGCACGGTGAGACTGATGCATATAAGATTAAGAATTTTTTTTAAGAAATTATAATTGTATTTATTTTAGGAGAAAATGAAGCGATGAATGATCTTCTTCTCCTGATTATTAATATTTAAACCTAATGAATGGCTACACGAATTTTAAGAGAACTCCAATATTATATAAAAAAATTTCATTTTTCATTGTAATAGATGAATTATTTATTTTAGAATTCCGAATAAGAATGGATAGTAAATGAAAAATGCAGTCATAACTGATTGGATTACAATTAGCTTGTCAGTCACCTCTTGAAAGAAAAGTTAGCTTGTCAGTCACCTCTTGAAAGAAAAGTCTTTTTCCAATCAATAAATTTTTTGCTGTTTTTGAAATGATTGGTTTTCAAATAAAAATTTTGAGAGGATTGTCACCAAAAAGTATTCCTATTTAATAATTAGTCTTCGTTTGCTTAAACTAAATTTATGATCTCACATGTCTTCCAAACATAAGAAATTCTTTCAATTTAAGTCCAGACATGTTGTAGCACAAATTTAAATGTTGATGAACTGATTGAAGTGGAGTGTGTAATATATTTATTTTTCATAGAATGTTTATTAACTTTTGTTCTAGTATAAATTTATTTTCACTGTGTTGTTATGTCTTTGTTGTTGTAAATGTAATTTATGCTGATTCAAGTATACATAAAATTGGAGGCATTAAAAGATTGAAATAGGAGTTTCTTGATTTTTTGTATATTGATTGTCCACAAAAAAAGTTTAAGCAAGAACCAACCTGTTCCCAAAACTGGATGACCCAATTCATTCAAGAATGCTTTTCAATACGTTAAAGACAAGAGATTATTTATTCATGAAAATTATTAAAAACAAGGCGTTTTACATGATGCAAGAGAAAAAGAGAAATTTTGGTAAATAATATACATACTAAATTTCAATACATTTTGTAAATCATATGTTGAATATTGATTTTTGCATTTATTTTATTTGAAGTTTATGATTTTGATTGCAAATTTTGAGCATATCATGAGTAAGAGTCAGAATGTCAAGAATCTCACTTTTACGCGTGATCTGTTAAAAATCTGTAATCGATATCTTCGATTTTAAATAAAATAAATGCAAAAATCAATATTCAACATATGATTTACAAAATGTATTGAACTTTCGTATATATATTATTTACCAAAATTTCTCTTTTTCTTTTGCATCCTGTATACACACCTTGCCATTAATAATTTTCATGAAGAAATAATCTCTTGTCTTTAACGTACTGAAAAACATTCTTGAATGAATTGGGTCATCCAGTTTTGGGAACAGATTGATCCTTGCTTAAACTTTTTTGGTGGATAATAAATATGCAAAAAATCAAGGTGTTTTACAAATCCTCGGACATAAATGTTGCTTTTTTGCCTATGAGATATACATCTCTAATATCATCAGTTACACGCTTAAACTGTCCAAACGTAATAGCCTTAAAATAGAAAAGTTCAAAGAAAGGTGTTTTACTCCTATGAATACAGGAATGATGCAAACATTGGATGAGGGATATCTTAATGGGAGCTGAAACTAAGATTTTTTTGGATCCCATGGAAGAATGCTGATGGAGCTTCTGGTGGGATTTTTGACTTAAAGCATGTCAAGGACATCCCTAACATATATTCAGATTTTGGAGGAACTGAACCTCACCCTGGATCAATTTGTAAATCTTTGTATCCTCCCTATTGTGATGACTGTGAGAGCATAAAAGGTAATATTACCTTTCCAATTCGTTTTTTCTTCTCTACTAGCCAATGAGACTCATCAAGCTATGTGCGAAGCAAATAGAAAATGTGTAAATTTTTATGTCTTAGGGGAAAAATATACCTGACATGCCTTCATTGGATTAGTTAGGAAAGGTCTGAGGCGGGCCTATTTTTCATATTAGAGTAGTTAAATGATGTTCATTTTTGTCTAATATTTGTGCAGGTATTCCTGGAACTTTACAATGACATGCATAAATTTCTTGATTCACATTCTAGAGAATATTAACAAAGAAAGGTGTTATATGTGTTTTTCTTGATTCCAATAATTCAAACATGTTTAGTGTCTTAGAAATCTCTTCCCCCATCCTGAGTGCAGTGAAGTTTAAGTATAACTCCATTTTCAATATTATGTCATGAGATAATTATTGGGTGACTTACGTATAGGTTCAAAAAAGTCACTATATTTACAAATAGGAGCTGTGCAGAAAAAAAATATGCTTCTGTGCAGAAAAAAATGTGCTTCTGTGCAAATATTTTGAACTTATTTGTAAATATAATGACTTTCTTGAACCTATATATAAATTATCCATAATTATGGGTATAAATCATAGCATGAGCAACATAGTTAAAAATATTACTCCCTTCGTCCCAAAAGTGTCTTCATCTTTGGGAGTGCACACTTTTTAAGAGAAGTAGAATGATGTGTAAAGTTATATCATTAAAATAATTAAATTAGTTGGATTGAATGTAAAAATAACGACATTTTGTGTAATTATGTGAATATAGTGAGGATAAACTTAAAGTAATAGTTTTTATTTATAGGGGGTGAAAATAATTGTGGGGTGGACAAAAAAAGAAAGTACGAAAATAATTATGGAATTGAGGGAGTAGTAAATATTAGTAAAACACTAAAACCATTTTATATAAGCCTTAGATGCTATATGCTGATAATAGAAGCAAATATTGCTAAATTTTTTAATCTGAATCTCATTCAATGGAGCTTTTATAGAATTTTAAATAAATTCTAGGAAATTTACAACATAATGAGCCTGGAGAAAGGAGATTTTAAAAACTAAACGGAGAAAAGAAAACCAGAAATAGGTGCAAGTTGATTCATGGATCTGAATGAGTAGTTTTGGAATGTCTAATCTTTATTGATAGTTTTGAAAAGATATTGTGAATTCAATTTTAAATTTATTGCATGTGAAATTTAAAATGCGAGAGTAATAATAAATTTAATATTATTAATATCATAGGTATTAAAGGGCGTGTGGATTAAAATCATACTACCTCCGTCCCAGAACTACTTTCATAGTAGTTACGGGCACGCGAACCAAGGAAAAGTAAATATGTGAGTGTAAAGTTATTATTAAAATAAGAAAAAGTGTATTTGATATTCATATTTAAATCTTTAGAATTAAATTAATAAAAATATAATATATTTAATAAAAAAATTAAATAACAATGAATCAATGATTTAAATCACAAAGATCAATAACATAATACATCACATTACATATTAATATAGAAAAATTACACATCTAATAAAACATAATGCAAATCTAAAAATATTTAATTTAATTCTATTCATCTATTTGCTATGTTGTGATCTTTTAAATTTAGATATAATATTTCTTTTTAGTAATCAATTACAATTTTAAATTTTATTTAAATACAATAACTATTTATATTTTAATATTTAATTTTAAAATTATATTATATTATAAATAAATTTAATATTAATATATTACACTTACCTAACAAATATATAATACATCACATAATACAATAAATAATAAGTTTTATAATTAAAATGATAAAAAAAAGAAAAAAAATGGTTTGCCTTAGGAACAGTGAGTGGCAATGCACTGTTCATAAATGGTATTTTAAGTTAACATTTGTGTCCCTGTTGGATCGAGGTTTTGCGGCAATTTGCGGTTTGCCACACACGATTTGAGTCCTTGTAGGGATTGCTCTTAGGCTTTCAGGTCTTGGTTAAAAAAGAATTTGTTTAGTCGCGTTTGGTTCAGCTGCATCGCTAGGTGTAATTTATTGTAATTTTGCTATTTTTTGTTACTTTGTTTTCATATCCAATTTTGTGGGTGCTTATATTTTATTTTAGTAGTTTATAAGAACTTTCATTCATTTGTTGCTTTTTTTTTTTTAGATAAATAGTACCTGTTAAATATCTTCAATTTGCCAATCATTTACAAAAGTTCAAACAATAATATACCCAATAAAAAAATTATGCTATATTATAAAATTATGTTGTTCATGGCATACACATAATTATAATTCTCTAACAGTAAAATTTTATATATAAAATCATTTATAGGTATGAAAAATATGCTACATAAGACAAATACTCCCCCTATCTTATAATTATTTGCGCATTTTCTTTTTTTATCCGTTCCACCATGATTTTCACACCATATAAATAAAAATTATTACTCATTTTATTCTCATAATATTCATATATTTATACAAAATATTATATTTTTTATATTCAATTCAACTAATTTTATTATTTTAATAATATAATTTTACAATTCTTTTTACTTTTTAAAAAATTATGCACTTGATAAGGAGAAAACTACATACTATATATCAACATGCGAAGCACATATAATTTAACTAGTCCTAAAAAATGACAAAGCATCTTCATAAGCTGCTACTGACAAGCATCTTCTTTACCTTTTTGTCTCCTAGTGATTTTTTCTTCCTTCAAAAAACTCCTTTGGAAGTAAAAAAAAATTGTGATGCATAATCTTGAAGAATTCTTTATAACCTCGATGTGGGTCATAAGAATTCTTTGTGAGATAATATTGTATGTCATTCTCAACACCATGTCGGGTTATGGCATGAAGTTCCCGTTTTATTATCTTTTCACCTTTAACTCTCTTAATATATGTAATTCTTTTGGAGCGCAAGTCAAATCATTCAACCTTAAGGGTACGTTTGTTTTAGGATTAAGGGGGTCGTGGGAAGTCATGACTTTAAAATCCTGAGATGTGAAAACCTTGATGAATAGTAAAAGTGTGTGTTTGTTTTGGGATTTTAGTAGGGTAGGATGTTACTTTATGTCAAATCAAAGTGTGATAATGATTGATTTTATAGGTATAATAGATATTTTATGAGTGTTGTGTTGGAAAGAGTAATAATAGGTTTAATAGGTATTTTTAGGTGTGGATTGAGTTTGGGATGTGAAATCCGGATGTTACATCCCAAACTCGTGTAGAGACGTGATCGCAACGTCCTACGTCCATCCGTGGTAATCCCAAAACAAACATACCCTAAAAGACATTAAATTCACTGTTACTAGTTAAAAATTATACAAGCTTTTGATCAACCAGTATTATACCCGCGATGCACAGAAAATTATTAATTTATTATTTCATTTGTTTTCTAAATTTATTATTAATTATTTGTGTGGTCACGAGCTTTAAAACAAGGATATTGTGGAATAATTGTGAGGTCCACTAGAAAATAAATTGATTGTTTATGAGTGTGATAATAAAATAATATTTTTTTAAAAGATGAATGAGAATAAATTTAGGGGATGAACGAAAATAGAAAGTGAGAATAAATTTGGGGTACGGAGGGAGTAGAAAATATCATGATTAAATATCTTATAAAATAACATATTAAGAATATAAATAAATGTATTTATATGAATTGAATAGATTAATTTTATCATTTAATTCATATAGCAGGTCATAGAGAAATGATGAATTTTTTTATTTAATGTTAATTTAATCTTCCTTATAATCTCTTCTCATATAAAAAAATACATTCTACTGTGCACATTAATGCAATTATTTTTTAATATTTTAATACTTTATTTACAATTGACAATTATTAAGTTTCACGTCAAAACATTCGTGTGATAGCAATTTTTGTGTTTAATCAATTCATATACAATCTTGTTTTGGCTTTTAGTTGTGGCTTCCATTAAAAGATAGTGAGAATAGTCTCCCAAATTAGTCGGTTCTAATTCTGGATATCAAGTCATAATCTTTTTATTCACAATTATCATAAATAAAGTCACTTACATAAATGACATATGTTTTTTTAAAGCCCATCGTGTATAGCAATATAGTTAATGATGACTATAAAAATGTTTAACATACATACAAGGTGAATGAATAAATTATGAACGAATGTCCATGCCAAGTGATTTGTATTTGTTTTAATGTGAATATTTATTTCACATGCAATGTCCATTTAAAAAATAAAAAATAAAAAACTATAATATTAATACTTAATAAAAAATTAAATTAAATTACAAATTAAATCAGCAGTACATTTAATTTTAAATAATATCACCACCATCACATTAATGACAATCTGAATTAGAACATTAGATAGTTGCAAATAGATCATCATCTTTAAATGTCGTGAATTAGTGTTCTGAACAGTTCATTTTATGTCTAAGTTGTAAATTGATGATGACACACCCTTTTAATGAAATGATATTATTTTGTAATATGATCTCGAGACTACTTGAAAAATTAATTTATAATAATATTTATAAATAGTACTCTTTATTTCAAATTATCTAAAATTTTAAATTAAATTATAATTATAAAAGGATTTTGATATATTTATTTATTTATTTTTGTATGAACCCATTTAAAACCAAATCAATGGGTAATCCACACGGACAGAATCCTAGGAGGAAAATGTGCAATTTTTTACCTTTAAGTAAAAGTAGCGACATATATTATTGAATATGTGTATATTTTTCCTAATGTGCACACATTAATCAATGTTCTATTTTTTTATAATGTGTAAATTAATATAAGACAATTAAATAAAATAAGTATGCAAAATTTATATGAGACGAACTCACGAAGAGAGTATTTAGATTGAAAATCAATTTAGATAATAACAATTAAATATTTTATAAATAAATTCTTTTATTATTATATAATTAATTAATATTAATTTTGTATGAATATATTGCTACTCATGCACTTCTATTGCTCGTATAACTCACGGTTGCGTGAGTTACTGCACTCGCTCAAATATTCATTTCAAGTTTCTCAAATGTTGCTGTTTTTATATTATTATTATGAGATTATAGTTTTATAAGTCCAATAACTTGACATAAATTTGATTTTGGTCCCAATTAATTGCTCATTTTGATTTTGATTCTATAAATTTAAAAATATTTTGAAATTGGTCTTATTACCTGTAATAGCAGGTTGCACAACCGATCAATAATTATATAGTTATTTGTTTGACTTTTTATTACAAGCGGCATTGATGATTGAGTCTTAATGTCTGAAGGGCAATATATTTAATTAATTTCTTATAATTATTTTTAAAAAATTCAAAATATAAAAAATTGTTAAAAAAAATTAGAATATTTTCAAATTAAATCAGGTTTTAAAAGTTAAACCGACAACATATGTTTTTTTTAATAATAATATATAGATAAACTGGTCTCAATATTAAACAAGAATTATTTTTAGAAATTTACTATTTATAATTAAAATTTTAAAATTTATAAATGTTGACAGAATTTATTAACGGTGTTTGTTTATGTGGCTTTTCAACATATTAATTCTATCAAACAATAATCCAAGATTTTGTGTTCTTGGATGTAATATGAGGAGGGAGAGTAGAGAGAGAAATACTGCAGCGTAGGTTGTATTAATTTTCAGAATTTGTCAGAAAATCCCTGAATAGTACAAGAGAGGTCTTATTTATAGGTGTGCGAGTGTGAGACGGCACCTTACGAGCCTATATGGCCTCCGGTGTTGACGAGGGCTCCTTACCCTCGTCTTGATCTCCCCACAGTGCTTCCTATCTAGTGCCTCGTTCTACTACAATGCCTTAGACTAGATGGGCCTCATTAAAAACCTCGCCGTAAACCACCCTTGTGGATAAACCGGACAGAGGAAAAAAGAGTGCGCCATCGGGGTCCTATAGATTAAGGGCGAGCTCATGGGCGAGCTTTTAAACGAGTCGGGCGATCTCTTAGGCGAGCTCTACTGCCTTGCGTGGTCTGTGAGTGTTGCGTGATGATGAACTCTGGCGAGACCTCCATGATGGTATGGGGTGAGCCCTGGGCGAGCTCTATCACTACAGGGGCGACCTCTTGATTCTTCGAATTACCTCGAGTGGCTCGCCCATCAACAATAAAAAATACTAATTTCAAAAAAAAAAATAATACAAATAACCTATAGAAAAATATTTAGTTGATTTAAAAAATCAAATAAATTAAAAAATGTTAAAAAAATAAATAATAAAAGAATTCACTTAATATATTTTATTATTTATTTGTTTGTTTGTTTAACATCTTTTAATTTATTTGCTTTTTTATTAAGTTAATTATTTTATTATTTATTTGTTTAACATTTTTTAATTAAGTTATTAAATTTATTTATTTAATATTTTTTATAAATTTACTTAATAAATAATAAAAGAATGTATTTATTAAATAATACTCTCTCCGTCCCAGAGCAATTTGGAAGGGAGGAGGGGCACACAAATTAAGAAGAAAGTAGAATAAAGTAAAAAAAGTAGTGTTTTGAGGGTTAATTTGGTAAAATTTTATGTAAAAAAGTGAAAAAGTTAGTTGAATTGAGTGTAATGTGGGCCCAAAAAATGAAAAAATAATGACATTTTGTGTAAATATGTAGATATTGTGAGGGTGAAGTTTATAAAAGGGTTTCCTTTTTTGGGTCTGCAAGTTCCTTTGGGACGTCCCAAAAATGAAAACTTGCAAGTTCCTCTGGGACGTCCCGAAAAGGAAAACTTGCAAGTTCCTCTGTGACAGAGGGAGTATAAATTAAGTTAAAAAATAAATAATAAAAGAATTAACTTAATAAATAATACTAAAAATAAATAAATTTTCAGAAATAATTCTTGATTAATAAATAATACTAAAAATAAATAAATAAGCAAAGAATTAACTTAATATATTTTATTATTTATTTAGTTGAAGAAGAGGATTATAAGATGAAAAGAGAGTAATAAAATATAATAATTATATATTATCTTATTTAGAAAAATAATACTCCTTCCGTTCCAGATCAATTTGCGCACTTTCCATTTTGGGTTGTCCCAAACCAATTTGCACAATACATAAAAGGGAAACATCAATTTGCGTACACACTCACAAAACTTTCCACACATTTACTCATACACCACTAATTTATTTAAAAAATACATTTTCCTTAAACCGTGTGTCATCCCAAGGGTGCAAATACCTCTGGGACGGAGGGAGTATTATATATATATTTTTAATCCCTTTAACCATATTATAATTACTATATTTTCCAATTAAAAAAATTCTTCTTCCAATTAAAAAAAATCTAAATCAAGCACTAACTAATGTGTCATCAAAGAAAGATGTACCCACATGAGTTTTTAACTATTTATGAATTAAATCATAAGTTTTCAAATGTAAATAAATTTGATTTTTACAATTATACCAAATCCATATTTATATTTTTTTAAAAATCTATTCTCATTTACTTTATAAAAAAATTATTTTATTACTATCTCCAAAAATAACTATTTTATTTATAAATGAATTTTACATTTTTTTATTTTATATATTTTTTAAAAGTCACGTTCATTTCGTTAAGAATAAAATTATTGCCCTAAAGGAGTAATATATTCTCTTTGTTTAGTATTTTTTATAAATTTCAAAATTTCAAATATAAATAGTAAATTTCTAAAAATAATTATTGATTAATATTGAGATTGTTTTATTTATATATTATTATTAACAAAGCACATGTTGCCGGTTTAACTTTTAAAACCTGATCTAATTTGAAAATATTCTAATTTTTTAACAATTTTTGATAAGTTGAATTTTTAAAAAATAATTATAAGTAATTATTTAAATAAATATTGTCTCTCAGACATTAAGACTCAGTGTTTGTTTGCAAACTCTAAATAAAAAGCAAAAGTGTTTATTTTTTGAAAAAAAACACTTAAATATGTTTTCAACTATAACAAAAGTGCTTATTTTCACTTTTGGTCAAACAACAATTTTTTGCTTTTAGCTTCCACTTAAACACTTCTACACATTCCCCAAGAAAATAATAGTCAATACCCTTTTAGAAGCACTTCTTTTGCAAAAACATTTTTCTTAATCATTTTTTAAAATCACTTAAATTTAAAACACTCCTTATTTTTTTATTTTACTACTAAAATTACTTAATATCACTTTTTCAAATCTACTAGAGATTGGAAACATGCACTCAATCATCAATGTCACTTGTAATAAAAAGTCAAACAAATAACTATATAATCACTAACCGGTTATGCAGCCTGCTATTACAGGTAATAGGACCAATTTTAAAATATTTTTAAATTTATAGGACCAAAATCAAAATGAAGAATTGATTGAGATCAAAATCAAATTGGTGTTAAGGTATTGGGCTTATAAAACTATAATCCCTACTACTATTATTATTATTATTATTATTATAGATGGAAAATAGAAACGCTCACGAGTAGACCCACATGACACTCAGCTGACATGCGTGTGGGGAAACGCCTAATGTTGTAGGCCAAAATTTACACATTTTTTCGTTCCATTATATGTTACTTATTATTTTTTGACATTCAGATTAAGATAAAAATAAAAAAGAGAGAAACACAAATAAGTCCACTTTTAAAAATTAAATTAAAGGCAGGATTAATTTACTTTTAGGATTACAAAGAAGATTAGATTAGGAAAATAATAAAACGGAGCCAAAATAATCCAGATTTCATACATAGGTGGTATACCTGCTATTAGGGGTGTAAATGAGTCGAGTCGAGTCGAGTAGTGCTGAGCTCGAAACTCGACTCGAAAACAATACTCGAAGCTCGACTCGAACTCGATCGAGCTTGATTTTTTTAGCTCGAGCTCGACTCGATTAAGAACTCGACAAACTCGAGCTCGGCTCGACTCGACTCGATAATTTTATTATTTAAATAAAATAAAATATTAAATATATTTTAGCTCTTTTTTTTCTAAAATTAAAGCTCGACTCGAGCTCGATTACTTTATTTATATATTAAAAATAATAAAAAATATTAAATATTGTGCAAGCTCGATTAGGCTCGCGAGCCTCTCGAGCCGAGTATTTATAAACTCGAACTCGACAGCTACTCGAGTAGCTCGAGCTCGATTCGATTTGGTTCGCCTGCTATCAGCCTACACATGACCTCTATTGAAAAAGGCTGCACTGCACATGGCCTCTGTTGAAAAAGGCTACCGGGGGGGGGGGGGGGGTGTTTATGTTCACTCTCACATGGCCCAACATTTCAAATTGCAAAATACCTTGGACGCCATTAACGCAAAATCGGAGGAACACTTGACCCCCCACAATACGGCACCACGACTGGATTTCAATCTTGATTCGAGTCTTGACAGATATCTAAGAGAAGGTATATATTTTTTACAAACAAGTTTGTGTATAGTCGTATTCGTCTTGTGTAAACAACTGACCCAGAAACTGAAAAGGTGGTTACATACGATTATTAATAGGAAGTTCGTAGACGTGTCATTGCATTTTTTAAAATATCCTTTTTTAGCGGCGATTTTGATTTTGTGAAAAGAAAAAAGGTATGGGAAAGAATATTTATTTGGGTACTTAGTATACAGTGGGTTGAATGGCGCAGATATAGATACACACCACGCGAAAGGGGCAAACAAATGGAGAGGGCTCGTATAGGTATGTGGAAATTCATATGATATTTATTACAAGAATTGGGTGTTTTTGGTAAGTCAAATTTAGCGTAAACTAATAAAATATGAATTGTAGTTATGGCCTAAACCTTTCTTTTAATTGTACGTGCAGCATATTGTGGAATTTATTTGCTTTTAAAAGAATTGATATTAGTCCATTTTTTAACTGAAGCCTTCAATAATTTGTTAAAATAGGGAAAGCAGTTGTCCAAGGAAGCACCGAACCGATGCATCTTATGAAGGTTGGTACATTAGAAGCTGATCATTTAATTAAAGAAACGAGTATCGAGGTGATAGTTAACAATTATGTATTCTATATGGTGCAAGAGACATGCATGGGGACAAAGATAGAGAAATGGTGCAGTTGAATGATGTAACTGTAGTACACTAGTGGATCTGAATTTTTTTTCTATCTAGATATACGATGCGCCAATGACAGATGTTCTTCCAGTGGATGTATTGAATAGAACTTGAAAATTAGGGCTTTTGTTGTGGTTAGGGGGAAGAGGCGTGCATTGGAGTCCGAGAGTGACGAACGGGAAATGAGCAGAAGGACACGACCACAAGTGAAGAAAAGCGGTATGAAAAAAGTGTTTGAGCAAATTACTTGATGATGTATTGAAATTTATTCGATGCGAATATGTATATTGCCTTGCACTGCTGAACTCCATTGTCAGCAATCCCTATTCTATATGTCTCCCCTTCTACTCAGGTTGCACACCCTGCAATTCTCTCCGTCTTATTAACATTTTGTTTTTTTGGTCTATTTTTTTTTCTCAATTTAATCGATTGAAATTCCTCTGTTTCTCTCTTATCAGGTCTAGAACTGGACTTGGCTGAAACATTGCTGGATCAAGTATCAAAGTGTAACCACATAAATGTTTTCAATGAGCTCCTGGAAGCATGTGATAATATGGTGAGTGTACCCATTTCTGCATTAATAACTCCCCCCCCAATTCCTCTCTTTCCCTCTTTTTTTTTTTCTTTTTTTTTTTGTCATCTATATGAAAGGTTTTTGTCTATGGGTGTAGGATCCCCTCCCTAACTAGATTATTTAATGCATCGTTGATAATATTGCAGGATCAACCTGAATGAGGTCTTATGGTATTGGCCAAATTAAAATATTTGAACCTTATGCCAGATATAGGACATATGAGCTGTTGTTTTCTTTATTTGGCAATATCAATGCTCCTTATGAGGATGCAAATTTGCATTCACAAGCAGATGCTGCTAAACGGATAAAGGCCATAAAAATGGATATGATTAACAATGGATTCCAGCACAGTCATGTATCAATGCATAACCTGGTAAGTGTTATATCATTACCATTCATTTCAAGTAGTTTTAACGAACAATAGCTACGAGGATAAAAATTTGTATTTAAATTTTTTTACACCTATCAGATATTGATCCTTTGTAATTTTATATATGATATACTCTGTTCAGATTGTAACACCTTCCTGGTTTTTGACATTTGAGAAAGATAAGTCACATTTTTTAATTTAAGTATAGAGAACAAAGTCTATTTACAGGGCTAATAGTCATGTGTTTACTTGCTATTTACACCTTCCTGGTTTTTTACAGTTGAAAGCTCTTGGAATGGAGGGGATGAAAGATGAGCTGTTTCAGTACTTGAACAGTGCAGAGAACCATTTCTTTTACGGAACCGCTCATCTAGGAATTGAGATATATAACACTGTTTTGCATTCGCTTGTCGAAGCTAAAAAACTATCTCATAATGCTGATGACATCCTCATGTATCTTCTCTATATTTCTTTTATATCAGTGTACTAAAAAAATCTCTTTTTTCTGTATAGACTCATATGGCAATCAAAGTATTCAAGAAAATGTTTTCATGTGGCACAGATGCAGCAACTTATACTATCATGATAGACTGTTTTGGCATTATAAAATGCTATAGAGCTGCGTGTACCCTGATCTCACTGTTGATCCTTGACGATTTCTGTATGAATGTGGTAGCTTATACCAGGTCTGAATCTAGGGCTTTATTGTGATTGAGTTTATTTTGATCTTACTTGAAAATGCACAATTGAAGCATTCTATTTGAGCCTTTGTTTTTTTTTTTTTTGCTAATATCTTTTAAGAATCCTGGATTCAGTGTAGTAACATTGGATGAGTGATACTTTTTTATACATCAGTTTTGAACGAGAACACGAAAAATCTCGTCAATTTTACTCTTACATTCCGATTTATTTGGCTGAAGATACATAAGGCTCTTCATTTATAAAGAGAATTGAATGAACAAAACCTCAGGGCCAAATGTGAGCACTAATTGTCTTCTCTTATGAAATTCACTCGATCGTATTCTTGAATACCATAAGTACCATCTATTTTACTAATACTTGTTCTTTTATTCTTTCCCCTTGTTAGCTATATCAAAAACAAGAAAGGGAGGCTGCCATGCTTGCACGAAAACTGAAGACCTACGCAATTTTGGAGGAAGATGACGATGTCGATAATAATGTTCATGTTGCCCCCTCACCTAAAAAGGGGGAAACTCGAAAAAAGAAGTTCAGGAAAAGAAGTGGACCTCACAATGACATAGATGATAAAGCACTCATTATTTTATTCTTATTAAGCATCCATTTTGTCCATAGATGATGAAGTCATGTCCAAAATAGGAGAATTGGTAAAGCATGGATCAAGAATTTTGCATCTAACTCAGGTGTGTCATTTGATAATGTGTTACACACCTTATTATTGTTGAGAATTTTAATTTAAGTTATGAAATAATTTGGCCCATGGGCCTTGGCTTAAGTTAGGGTTAGAGTTAGAGTTAGAGTTAGAGTTAAGTATCTGTTTATTTGGCAGCTTGTTTTGTAGTTGGAGGAAGATTAATAAGATTGGATTTCTGAGATTTCAGCCTTACGGCGTGGGCGGGATTTTCCCGAAGAGTGTTTATTTATTTTCTTTATTGGTTCATCATCCTCTTACTCCAACAATTTGGTCCGACCTGTCGGATCATGACGAGAGCGGAGGAGCGCATCACAACGTTGGAGAAGGGGATGGAAACGTTTGAGAAATGATTCAGGGATGAGATTTCGGAGGTGAAGGGATCCATCGCATCTTTGACTTCTTCAATCAAGAACATACATGATCTGCTACGTTCGATGACTAAGGGGAAGGACATTGAATCGGTGTTGAATTTCCAGGATCCAGCCTCAACCGCGGCAGCCAAACCACCGGCGGTGAGCAATCACTCCCCGCGCTTGGAACTACCTTTATTTCATGGGGATGATCCTGCCTCGTGGCTTTCCAGAGCCGAACAATTCTTCTGCATTGAAAACACTTCGGATGACATGAAATTGGAGTACGCCCTAATGGCCATGGACGGATCTGCACTACCCTGGTTGCAGTGGCTTCGGGGTCGATCTCCAAATTTGAGTTGGCAGCGTTTCTCAATTGAATTGCTTAGGCAGTTTGGTGCTGATCCCCACGCCAACACTTATGAAGCCTTAGCCTTGACACGTCAAACCTCCACGGTAGATGAGTATGTGCACCGGTTTATTGCTCATCTTGCATCGGTCCCATCTTTGTTCGATGCCAATGCTCTGGGGCTGTTCCTTCATGGCCTTCGAAATGACATCAGATTGCGGATTCGTTCAAAGGATGCAGAAGAGTTTGCTACTACTATGCACCTCGCACGGGAAATAGAACGAGAACTAGCTGCCCCACAAGATCAATTTCATGATTCCCAGGTCCTTAATCCCACTCAACATACCTTGGAAGGTCACACACACACACAAAGAGGGAATTCCGATTGAATGGGGTAGTGACACCCAAACCCACACCTTCTGCATTTGCACGAAGCTATAATTTCTCTAAACCTGTAGCAGCAGCCGCCCATGAAAGTCAGAATTCTACCACTTCAGCAGGTTCAATAATTAATCCACCTTATCAAATGTCCTAGTCGGAGTACCGGGACCTTAGAGCAAGAGGGTTGTGCTTTAGATGTCGGGAACCGTACTCTCCACAACACATATGTTCTAAGAGTTTGCTTCGTGTTATGATTGTTTTGGATGATGATGAAGAATTAGATCCTGGTGGATGATTTCAGTACTACATTCCTGCTACCAGCCTTGAGGACAAGGCTGTTTTTTAGGGGTTGGGAATTGTTACACACCTTATTATTGTTAAGAATTTTAATTTAAGTTATGAAATAATTTTAGGGTTAGGGTTAAGTATCTATTTATTTGGCAGCTTGTTTTGTAGTTGGGGGAAGATTAATAAGATTGGATTTCTGAGATTTCAGCCTTACGGCGTGGGCAGGATTTTCCCGAAGAGTGTTTATTTATTTTCTTTATTGGTTCATCATCCTCTTACTCCAACATAATGTCTTGTGAAACTTTAAGTTGTGGAATAAGAAATATATAGGTAATGCAGTATATGTATAGGATGCTCAAGGCCATATGTTGATATCATGAAATTCATTGTTGACAGAGCTCAGATTGTGTAACTGTGGTGTCAGCCGGAGAGGACGAGAAACTTCATCTATGGGATGTTTTTGGTCCTGTAATGGATGACGATTTAAGAATGTTATATTTGGAATGTCTTTTATCTCTCAAGATGTCACCTATAATGTGATGATGATGATAAGTTGAAGGTGTCTGCATAGTTTGTACATTTTTCAGTTTCATCTGTTTTTACTAATGAAATTCCGGTTTAGACTAGAGTGCATATGCACCTCTCGGTAATTGGTTTGGTTTCATTTTTTTAGATATAGTGTTTGGATGATCTGCTTTATACTCTTTGTATGAGCAATAGTATTAGTTAGAACTTAGAAGTCATGTAAAGGACTCTTTTTCCCCTTTCAATTATAGGAATAACTAATATTCATCTAAATTATTCTTGAGGCTTACCTTTTAGAATATTTGTATTATGGCAAGGATTATATCTTATAATAATGCATTCCTCTTCTGTTTTGTGAAACATGCATGAACTTCAGTATTAGTATAATGTAGCGGCACTCTTGTACGTAGTAACTATCGCTACATATGCCGAATTATTTAAAGGCGAACGGACTAACTAGCAGTAGGAGTAGAATGTCATTCTGAAAAAAATGTTATTGCGTGTGGGGGCAGTAAGAAGCATGGGAATATGGTTTTGTAACCTGAAAGCTTGAAATGTAGTGCATTATACTACACTATATATCAAGTGTAGTATATTAGACTATTTGTGTGGTCTACAGATTAGTATAATGAACTAACCAGGGTCTACAGAAGTAAAGTTCTTTATACTATTGAATAGTTAGTTATACTATGGACAATTTTATTATACTATTACGTGTTAGATATGTAAGCAATTTTGAACCACTAGGGGCCAAAAAAAGCAAAACATCAATTTACTGGACAACTGCAAAACAAAAGAGCAATATGAGTTTCCAGCATATTAGAAATGTAATTATAACATAATGAATTATGGAATTAATCAATTAACAACGTTGTTGTATTATAAAGTTACCTACATTTAACTTGGTGTATATTAACATTTAAATGTGTTGATACAAGTTACTCAATATTTTCAAGTTTCATCTTTTACCGTAAGTACTTATGCCAACAAAATATACATATAGTTGAGTGAAAAAAAAAAAAAAGAGGAAGCTCAATAAAGAATTTCATCGATATCACTACTTTACGTCCATAAATCAAACGACAGACACTTGGTTATGTGGTAACTAACGAAACAAGAAGGGAGAAGTGCTACTGATTAATGTTGTTATATTAGAGTAAAAGGTTAGTTTAAAATGTGAAGTTTGATAATGATCCCTTTGTTATTAGTCCAGTTTATTGCACTCATAACTTTTAGGGTTAGTCAGTCTAGATAATCATACAATTAGTAGTTTGTCTTGAGATAAGGAATCATGTAAAAGGTGAATGTAAGATCTGTTGCTTTAGTATATCTACTTTTGGCAACTTGTTTTCCTTAATGAGGTGAATGTACTAGTTATGGTTGTATCATATGCCCGTTTCATTTTATATAATGTGCTTAGATTTATCTGCAGTATTGTGATGGCTGCATTTTATCTATTCAAGATTGCAACTGGGGGGAACCATATACCACCAAAGGCTGAGTAATGGAGATGAAGGTTTTTGTATACTGAACACGATGTTCTGAAGGTTGACTGTAGGACATTTACTTGGTTGGGTCAATAGATAAGAGTTCCTAGATCTTGCATTCTTGTAATTTTCTAATGATCGATTTTTAACTTTTATATATTCTACTCAGTCATATATATGTCTCTTCATGCTCATTTTCTTGTTTTCATTTGATTGATCATTTCTAATGTAAGATCACTCTGCTCTATGTTTGTGGATTATCTCCAAGAATATGAATTGGGAGATTTGTCAATGTCTCACACACACACCATACAAGAGATATGTATACTTACAATTTTAACTACAGGTACTGGCACTTACATATACAAGACCTGATTGCTCGTTTTTCTTTATCAAGATTGCTAGGAAGCGTAATTTATCGAATTCTTCAATAAGAATTACTGAATGGTGAATTACAATGAAAATGATTGTTATATCGTTAGTGTATTACTCTAATTGTAGAACAAATTATAATAAAAATGAATATTGAATGATTGAGAAAAACTAGAGGCCTGCTCAAGGATATTTCATTTTGATCTATAAATATGTACAATTGTGTATAGAGAACAATGTAATCAACCTAGTAAACTATTGCACATGCCTGGTCTGTTATACTTTGTAGGCAAGGAAGGACACTTTTCATTCATGTGAGAATAAGGATCCATGGTGTTATAACCAGGTAATTCCATCCGATACTTCCCCTTAATTTGGGAGTTCCACCGTGTCCCCGGTCGGCATTGTTTTCGAATGTATGCATCCTTTATCTAGAAAGTTGAGATCAATTAATTCAGCTACATGAATACTCACACACTTCATGTAACACACGATTTAATTCGTCAAAGTTTCATATATATATGACGTGAAGAAACTAGAGAAGAGTGAATTACTCGGTGACCTGAATAGAGCTTGCCAAACAAAGGGAACACCTCCCATAGAGCCTGAAGAGTTCCAATCATTCCTGCTTGCATCAGAAAAATAGAGATTTTTGGAAAATCTTGCTTCAAAGTATATATGCAACTAATTAAAGCTGGTTTCAGAAATTAAACTCACATATATATTCAAGTTCAGCTTCTGACTCCCACTCTTTGAATTCAATGGTATGTTCTCGATAATAATCCCACGTAACACGAAATGGATACATAAATATCCAGCTATGCTAACCTAATACGATAATGAATTGTGGACAAGATACATTAGAATCGTATAGTATATATAATATAGCATTCATTTCATATTACCACAACCAAGACCTGCTTTAATTAACTTTAAACCAGTTCAAATTACTATGCCTAACTAGCAAAGATTTCCAATTTTAGGCCAAATATGTCAAAAGAAAATTATTCAGATCCCAATTTGAATGATAATCTACTCAGCAGAAAAAAGAAGCAGCAAAATTGCAATCTATTCAGTATTCTCCAAAGAAGCTCAATTTAGACCATAATTATCCAAAAATCATAAAACCCAAATGCCCTAATCTCCAAAAAAATACAAGAATGATCGTGGCTTAATATGGTGGTTTTAAAACCGACACATTCATAATTTTAATGAAAAACAAGAATTAAATTAAATAAATATCCACTAATTTGTTTATGCAACTAAAATAAACAAATTGTTGTTTAAAATAAATATTCTTAGTACCCTTCTAATTTCAAAAATTAAATAACAAAGTTAATAAATATAATTTTAAACCTCATTAATGTTACTTTTTATGTTGGCACACACACAACTCAACACGGTTTTTATATTAATTTGCTTCATTAGTATTACCCTTATTTTTATGCTTTCACATTTTTAGTTCATATAGATCCATCTTTTCAAAAGAGAATATCGTAGTAGCGAGCTCCGTGTCCCATAGTGACTCAATGAATTATGAACATATCGATACAGTTTTCTTTAGCTTTTGAAAAGAAAACATCGTAATAGTGAGCTCCGTGTTCCATAGTTACTCAGTGATTTAGCATTTTTTTGTGAATTTTTAAAGTCATTTAAGAGTTGAGTGTCCAGAACTTTGTAAGCATTTTTTAGAAGTCCAAAAGAATTTTACACAATCAAGTTATTTAAAGATCAAAATAAAATAAGTACTTAAAAAAATTTATAAAGAAATTCCTAATGTTGTTCCAAATGTAGTAACATTTATATACAACATTCAGCAATAATGTTTCAAATAGTGCATAATTAAGAGATTCCCTGAGGGTAGAAAACCTCTCATAATCAGAGGCTTTTGTAAAATTATCAAAAATTTGTTTTTCAGTGGAAATATATTCAAGTTTCACAATTTATTTTTCAACAAGATCCCTAATAAAATGATGTCTAATACTTATATCTTTTGACAAAGAATGCTGCACTAGATTTTTAGATATGTTTATAGCACTAGTATTATCATAGAATACATTTAATATATCACTTTCTAGACCATAATCATCAAACATCTTCTTAATCCATAAAAGTTGAGTGCAACAACTCCCTGTGGCAATATATTCAGATTCGACTGTGGATAAGGAAACACAATTTTATTTTCTACTGTGCCATGAGATGAGATTGTTTCCCATATAGAAATATCCTCCACTTTCTCCTGCCCAATCTGCATCACTATAACCTTATAAAGTGCAATTAGTGTCCTTTGTATACAAAATTTCTAAATCACATGTACCATCAATATATTTGATAATTCTTTTTACTGCATTTGTGATTTTTTAGGATTAGCTTGATATCTAGCACACATGTTGATAGGCGAACTACTAATGGGTGATTACGAGATTAATTGACCAAGGTTGAGGAGCTCGCCAATATGCCCAGGAGACACGTCACCAACCTTGACAAGGTTAACTCTAAGAGTGGTAAAGAAGCTTGCCCACCTCGCCCAGACGCATGATGATGACAGTTGACCAACACCAAGAGAGAGAGAGAGAGAGCTCGCAAGGGAGCTCGCCCACCTAGAGGGGAGCTCGCCTAGAGCTCGGCGACATGCATCAAGAGTCAAGACTGAGAGTCCACTATTATCACTCATCCCAGAATAACACAAGGCAAGGTAGCTCGCTGAGGAGCTCGCCCAAGTCCTAAGTAGAGACGATAATTATATAGGGACTTAGTAGTGATGTAGTAGGACAGAACGATGTAATTGAAGCATGGTAGTGAGTAAGGACAGGTGTTGAGGACACTTGTCAGCACCTAAAGCCAAGTAGGCTCACAAGGTGTCACCTCACAACATGCAAACCTATAAATAGGTCTCTTGTACACTCTTTCTCTCTCTAAGTTCATTATTCCAAAAATTACTTTCTCACTCTACTCTCACTACTCTCTCTCTAAAAACACAATCAAGAACACAATTATCTCTAGATTATTGTTTGGTAGAATTACAACCTAATTACAGCCACAAATCATTCTATTAACAAATTCTACCAACAATTTGGCGCAAGAAGGAGGGCTCGAACCTCCGATTTCCAAAAATTGAGAGAGATTGTGAGTATTATTGAAGGTGTTCTTGAGCAAACTCAAGAACATTTGAAGAAACAAGCAAAATTTCCAGTTTCCAACCCATTTCCTAGATTTTTGGACTAAAACAAAGACAAAAAGGACTCTAAACGCATGCGTGTTAGTAGATAAACCAGATTCTGGACAATCTACTTGCATGCAAGGCAAGAAAGACCTTGATCAAACCTACCTTTAATGGAAATTGACGAACTCGAAGAGCTACTACCCAAACTTGACCATGTCAAAGGACAATACTTTGGCGACCACATGGAGGTGGAAGGGGCGCACTCCCCAGAAACAAACTGATGGGGAGACATCTCGCCAACGAGCTCCCCAGTGAGTTGAGGCCACCCCCGTGGCCCAAGATGGGTTGAACCCAGCTCTTAAGGACATTCTCAATGACCCCGGCGAGCTCCAGCGCACTATCGCTGCACTTCAGAGGCTGCAGCAGCAATAGCAGGGCGAGTGATTAGGGTCATAATTGCATGTTTTTGTATCCATTTCTATATGTTTTTGATGTTCTTATGTTCATATTTGACCCTAATATGGTATAAATTGTGCTATTAACCCTTTTTGGCTAGAAAGTTGTGATTATAGGTGAAAACGAGCAAAACGAGGAAGAGACGAGCAAGTTCGTAAAAGTTCAGAAAATGTGAGTTTATCCAATGAAGACAATTTTTATACCATGTCTAAGAGTTCGAAGAGAGGGTCGCAACGGAAAAATAATCGAGTCAATCGGAGCTCTAGAACTCAAGATATGAAGAAAACGAGAAGTCGAGGATCGATCGCACAAGTCGAAGCCGGGCTCGAGCGACCACAGGCAAGGACTCATGCGAACACAAGCCACGTTCGTGCACCGTATCCCTGGTTCGGGCGAAGATGGACCACACAAATGCTCGCACGAGCCAGACTCGTGCGGTCACCTGCTTCCGTTCGTGCGATGGCTCGGATTTTCAATTTTCAAAGGGCAGTTTCGTCTTTTCGCGCGTTTAATGAGGGGCATATTGGACTAAGCATTTTGGGCACTATAAATACTCTAAAGATCAGATTCTCAATGGATCTAAGTCATAATCCAAGACACATTAGTTCAATTTCTTAGATTAGAGAGAGAGAGAGGTAGTTACTTGGAGGTTTCTTAAGATTTCTTCTCACAAATTCTTAGATAACTTTTGATCTACCGTAGTGATCATTGATCCGTTAATTCCTGCATGCTCGTCTCATCGTAGGCTACATTCTCACCGATTGAATTTCAATTTCCATTGTCGGATTTCAATTTAGCATTTTAGAGGTAAATTGTATCTTTCCAATTATCATTGTAATAGGTAAATTTCTTTACATTTCTTTCTTAATGATGATAGTTCCTAGCTTCATTGTTCTTATGTTTACTCAATTAGCCATGAGCTAATCCCTTTATGTGTTAGTGTATGATTTCTATGGAGTAGTGTAGTGAAATGTTGATCTTTTGAATGATTTGAGTTGTTGTATGATCAATTCTCTAATTTGAAGGTTTGAATGAATGCTTGCATGTGTAGATGATAATAGGGCCATTAGGGAGTTAGTCTCTTGCGAAAGTAGAGCTTATTTCCTAAATTTTCTTGTATTAAGGCCAATGCATATCAAGTGTTTGATGAAATTCCTAAGATAGTGAGAATTATCTCTAGTGAATTAGATGAACAATTAGAGGCTTTTATATGTATTAGGGAAACCTTTTGCATGTTAGAGGGGCTTGCCCATTGATTATACACAATCTCATTGAATGATAAAGTGATACTTCACTCACGAAACATAGGATAGTACACTAGCACATTTCCTCACAATTTGCTCACTTTGCGAACACAAGGTGATAGGTAGTTTGCTCTTTTGATAAATTAGTAGACGATAGATACCCTTCCCTTTAATCGCTTTGTTAGCTAGCCAATTGAAACAATGAATTATCATACAAATCCTCATCTCCTTTGGGTTCGACATATTTTAAAACTTGGTCAAGCTTACCACGCTAATAGCGAACATGTACACTTGCGTGAGGACTCATTTACACCGAACAAGTTTTTGGCACCGTTGCCGGGGAGACGGCTTGTTTGATTGGTTGTTTGTTGTTTCTTTTATTTTCGATTGGTTTCTATTGTGAGAGAGTTTGATACTCGTTTTCTTGTAGGTATATGCACACAAGAAGTCAAGGGGGAGATTTATTACCCTTTGATTTGGATCTTGAAACGAGCCTACGAAGAAGAAGAAGAAGAAGAAGAATAGAAGCTAGATTGAATCGAGAGAACATGGATAATCAAATGAATGAAGCTCGAGAGGAAATAAGAGAAGAGGAACAATTAAGAGGACAAGTGCATCAAGGTGAGGAGCACTTGGCTCAAAGGGAGGTTCCACAACCACAACCTATACCACACCAATACCAACCTTATCCACCACAAAATCAACCATACTATCCACCTCAATATCCCAATTACCCAAACTACCCAAATTACCCAATGAACCCACCATACTATCCACCACCACCTCAAAACTATCCTTACTATCCATACCCACCACAACCTCAACACCAAAGACCACAAATCGTGAACCCGCTGCAAAACAATGAACCATTACTCCGAGACTACTTTGAGCCAAGAGTAAATGAGCATTATGAAGGTATTGAGAGACCACCTATAGATGCCGAGAAGTTTGAGCTTAATACGAATCTTCTAAAGTTGTTAAAGGAGTCGCCTTTCGAAGGATCAAGTGATCGTGAAGATCCCAATGCACATCTCAATAACTTCATGGAGTTATGCGACACGATCAAGTACAAAGGGATGTCGGATAATGAAAAGAAGCTCCGTTTCTTTAATTTCACCTTGATCGGGAGAGCTAAGACATGGATCCGATCTATGAATCCGAAAGCAGCCACATGGGTGGAGTTAAGTTCACAATTTCTCAAGAAATTTTACCCTCCATCAAAGATGCTAAAGGCGAGGGAAGAGATAAAGACTTTTCGACAAAAGGCTAGAGAAACCATATTAAGTGCTTGGGAGAGGTACCAAACCTTGTTGTTGGCTTGTCCTCAACATGGTTTGAAGGATGAAGATATACTTTTGACATTCACAATTGGATTGCATGAAGGAGAGAAGAATTACTTAAATTCTTGTGCCGGAGGCTCGGTTTGGACTAAGACCGTTCGTCAAGTGAACGAGATCATCGAGAACATAGCTGCGAATGATGCTTTTCAAAGAGATTCCAATAGTGGAACGGGTGATCGAGTTGCACTTCTCGAGGAAAGATTGACAAATGTATGTAATTTGGTCTATGGAGGCCAAAACCAAAACCAAGCTCCTGCTCCTATGCAAGTGAATGTTGTCGAGAGTATTCCTCCTCCTACTACCGCTACTCAAGAAGAAGTGAGTTACATGGGTCGGCCTCAATACAACAATTCTTTCCAAAATAATCAAAGGTCATATGTTGCTCCACCTTTTAGACAACAAGAAGGTCCGTTTCCAAATCAAAGTAACCCTCCTTACAACCCGAATAGAAGGCATGAGAATTTTTCATATTCTAATCCTAAGGGGGCAATTCAATTGTCACCCGGGATTGATCCGGGGTCTAAGCCACCTAATAATGAAGGGAAAGGGAGCATGGAGGATACTTTGACATTGATTTTGAAGAAGTTGGATAATTTTGAAGTGGAGTTTAGAAAGATGAATAGTGAAACAAACAAGAGAGTTGATGACTTGTATACTTCGCAAGGAAGTCAAATCAAGAGCTTGGAATATCAACTCAGGCAAATTGCTTCATCTTTGAGTCCACAAATCAACAAGGGTAAGTTTCCTTCAACTACCGAAACTAATCCAAGAGAGCATATTAATGCTATTTCTACTTGTAATGAGTTGAAGAGTGAGGTGTTGAAAAGAGATGCTATGGAAAATTTTCATCTTGAATTGGTGGAGGAAGTAAAATGTGATGAGGAGAAAGAATTTTTTGTAAAGGATGATGCGAAAGTAATGGGGGTAGTTGAGAGAATGGAGAAAAAGGATAGGAAAGTTGAAGGGGTAGAAAAATTAGGGGGTGAGGAAAGAAAGGTGGAAGAAGGGAAAGTGGAAAAAGATGTGAAAGTGGAAATTTCGAAAAGAGTGAAAGATAAGCTCGATGAGAGATTTAAGAAGTTCTTTGAGATTTTTACAAAGCTATATTCAAAGATGCCTTTTCTAGAAGCTATTGAGGAATTGCCAAATTATACAAGGTTCTTGAGGGATGCTATGGCAAGGAAGATGAAATCCAATGAACCGGAAATGGTCAAGCTTACTCATGGGAGTAGTGAGTTGTTACGAAAACATCTACCTAAAAAGCTTAGAGATCCGGGGAGTTTCATTTTGAGCTGCCACATCAAAGGAAGTAAGAAGATGAAGGCCTTGTGTGATTTAGGTGCAAGTGTGAATATGATGCCACTTTCTATTGCTAAAAAGTTAGGCTTACATGAGTTGAGGCCAACAATAATTAATGTGCAATTGGCCGATGGTTCTAAAGTGAAGCCTAGAGGGGTGATAGAAGATGTGGTCGTTCATGTGGGGAAGTTCATTTATCCCGTTGATTTTGTCGTACTTGATATTGAGGAAGATGTTCGAAATCCTATCATCTTTGGGAGACCTTTTCTTGCTACATCGGATCCCTTGATTAATATCAAGCGAGGAGAGGTTACTCTTGGAATGAATGGTGAAAAAGCTACTTTTTCAATCCATGACAATTCCGAGAGTTCCCCAAAGAAGATTGAAGGGGAATTGAACAAAGTAATGCTAGATGGGATGGAAAGTGATGAAAAGGTAAAAGACAACATTCCTGATCTTAAGAGTGAACAAAGTGTTGATGATCTTTTCGAAAAGAGAAAAAAGGTGAATGAAGATAAGGGGGTAACGCAAGTGGTGAAGAACGTGGTGAAGAAGGGATGTTTTTGGAGAAGGAAGTTGAGTGATGTAAGTCACTCAACCCTTATTGATTTTGAAGTCACTTGAGCTTTATAGCGTCCGGCTAGGGGACGTTAAATCTAAGCGCTAGGTGGGAGGCAACCCACCCTTATATCCTTTTTCGTATCCTTTATCGTTTGTGTTGATTGGTTTTGCTTTTTGATTTTAGGGGTAGAAGCATGAATGACATTTTTAGCTCATGATTTTGTGCTTTGATTGCTCTTTGTGGATTGTATGCTATTTTGTGCAAGAATAGAGTTGAGGAGCATATTTTACTTAAAGTTTTGAGATATTATTGTTTTGGGAATTGATATGGAGTGTGCATGGTTTATTGAGCTTAAGTTTCTTGATTAATCACTCTTTCCAAACTTTATTAGGATTCTTGATTCGAAAAAGTTTGGGGGGGTGTGATTCGTGATTAATTTTTCGATTAATTGCTCATTTTCATGATTAATTTGATGATTTTCAATGACCATTTATGTTACATGAGGAGTTTTAAGTTGTGTTGTGTAGGAAAATGGAAGAAAATAGCTTGAAAAAGGTATAAAGAGATGAAAATTCGAAGTGGTGCAAAAGGGCTTGGATTCGTGCATCCATAGGCCAGGATTCGTGCACCCTGAAGCTGCGGTTCGTGCGACGACTTCCTGGTTCGGGCGACAGTGGTTCGCACGAATGCTCGCACGAGTCCGGTTCATGCGATGGCTTGCTGGCTCGAGCGACGACGGCCCACACGAATGCTCGCACGAGCCCAGTTCGTGTGGCCGTAGGCATTGGTTCGTGTGGCACCTTGTGAATCCGAATTTGACCAATTCTTGGTCCAACTTTGACCACACTTCCCTAGGTTTGTCCACTCACTCTTTGTCTTCATTTCCCACTTATTCCACACACAAACACACACTTCTCTCTTCACTCTTGCACTCCATATTCTCTCAACACCAAGAAGAAGAAAGTTGGAGAAAATTTCCATATCTCAATCTCTACAATTTTTCTCATCAATTCCTTCTAAAGGTATGTTCTTTTAACACTCCTCATTCTATTTCTTGCAATTTTATTGAAATTCCATGGTAGCATTGTCTAGAATAAGAAATTCAATTTTTAGGGATTCTTGAGCTTAAATTGGGAATTTTCTATTTTAGCTTAATTTTGAGCAATTGTTGATGAAATAATGCTACATTGTTGATGAGTAATCCATGGGGAACCCAATTGCATGCTAATTTTGTGAATTATGGACTTAATTGATGATTGGATTTTTGAGTGTAGGCATAGTGACGAATTTTTGGGAATTTTATGCTAAAATTGGATTGTCAAGTTATTGTTGTGCTATTTGTTAATGAGCATGAGTATATTGATGCTAGGTTGAGTTAATGATGTTGATTCACCTATGATTTTTGCTTATTTGAGGTTTCATTGATATATGACATTGGCATGACTATAAGTTGCATGATTCCCTTGATTCTAGAATTAAACTCATTATGTTCAATCTATTCTACTTAGTGAATGTAGTTGATAATGAATTGAGTATAGTGTTCTTCCTTTGCTCATGTATTTAATTCTTCTAGAAGTGTATTTGATTGAGCTCATTTTTCATATATCATGCTTTGAGCTTATTTCTTGTAGGATATGTCTAAGAGAGGCAAAGGTAAGAGCAAGGCTTCGAGCTCAAAATCTAATAAAGAATGGAATGATCCAATATATGAGGAAGAGTGTCTTAAAGAGTGTGGAGAATCACCTACACACTATGGATTGTTCTTTGAGGAGAAAAGGAGCTACTTTTTGAAATTTGCTCAAGTCTGTGGTATTGATTTCCAAGCGGGGAGATATTATGATAGGAGTTCCTCAGAAGAGTGTAACTTTGGGAATGACATTGAAGAGTTGTTTGCTAATATTGGATGGAGCGGATTGCTTAATCTTCAACATTTCGACTCATGCAAGGAGTTAAACATTGAATTCTTGAGCACACTCGAAGTGAGAGAAGTGGATGGAGTTCCAATTCGAGCAAGATTTCGGATAAAGAATGAGAGCTATGTCATGACCACAAATCAAATCAATGGGATTTTCGAGTGCGAAGAAGATGTTGAGAAAGGAAATTTCTATGCATGGGAAAGGTTTACTAGAGCTCAAGAAATTTGGAGAAGGATTAGTGATGATGAGAACTTCAATCCTCAATTTTCTAAGTCCTCTAGCCTTGTCAATCCTATATTTTATTGTGCTCACCGGATCATAGCAAACACGGTCTTTGCTAGAGTTGAGCCGAATAGGGTGAGAAGTGATGACTTGTATGTCTTGCATTCGATGCTCACTTCTAAAAAGGCGGACTTCGGGGCCTATCTTTTAAAGAATCTTAGTCAACAACATGTGCGGACTAATTGCGCCTATGGAGGATTAATTGCATGCATTGTTCAAAGGGCTTGTCCTTCACCCGAAAGGGAAGGTGCAATGGGGGCATTGATTGATGTTGCACATTTGATAAGGTCTAAGAAGTTTAAGAGGAAGTTGAAAGTGGTTTGTGTTGTAGGGTAGAATATTCATGATCTCTTTCCCTTACTTGAGTATGAGCTAATCACCATCAAGAAGAATGAGAATTTGAAGCTCGATACACCCGATCACATTCGCTTTAAGGAACAATTTCATCAAAGGATGAACAAAAGAGCAAGGGGTGCTTCAAGTTCTCAAGCACGAGAAGAAGAACAAGTTGGGGAGGAAGAGCCTATGCAAGAGGAAAACCCTTTCGAGCAAGAAGGATTTCGTGTGTTTGAGGGGTTGACGTTCAATGAATGGGGATATGAAGTTCAATCTTTGAGGATTGATGTTGGTGACCTTAAGAATGAGTATTCTTGTCTTCGTTCCGATGTCACGAGGCTCACTGACAATTATCATTCCCTCAACACTACTGTGGACTCCGTTAATAGGACCGTGAACACAATGAGCAATAACATGAACACAATGGGGACAAACATTGAGGAGATCTTGGAAGCACAACGAGCTATGATGCGGTGGCATATTGGTGAAGGGCATTTCGCTTATCCACCGATGGACCCCCCTTCGTGAAGTGACGATTTATATCTAACTTCATAAGGATGGGTAACTTATTTTCCTCCCCTTATCATGCCTTCTATCTCGTATTTTTAGGATTTGAACTTTGGTTTGTAATGATTTTACTTGATGATGGTGGTATTTCTTTTTAGGTAGCGTAGTCCTCTTGGTATTTGTTTGTGTGATGGATTATTGATGGATTTGATCTTAGGATTGTTGATGCTTTTATTGATTGTGCTTAATTCGTATGCATTGCTTAATATTGTCTTCACCTCTTTGCCAAAATTTTTAGACTTATGGTCCAAAAAAGTTTGGGGGGGTGTGATCGTTTTGTCATTCTCTTCGCAATGCTATATTTAGGATGATTTTGAGTGCTTGTATGATGTTTTGACCATATGCTTATGATTAGGTTTGTTTTGCTTGTTATTTTTGGCCAAATTGTTGCTAAGCTTTGAGTAGTGTGGCATGAGATATGTTTATGGTTGTGTGGATGAGTTGAAAGTTCATGTTGGATGTAGTGGAGTTATGGCTTGATTCTTATCTTGTCTTTTGTGCTATGGATTTGATGATACTTGAGATTTTGATGATATGAGCAATTTTTTATATGAGATGAGTCATGATCACACGATACCCGTGAGGTTTTGAGCCATTAATGCCCGTTTCAATCTTGAACGGATGACATTTTTCTTGATGTGAGTCCACACATGTACATTTTACTCTAGAACTTGACTTTAGTCTTGTTTAAGGCTACATTAGACATTGAATTCACATGATATGATCTGAGGCCATCTTTGATCTACATTGAGCTACTTTGCCCTATGAGCCTACCTTGATATTATTATCCATTGCTTACCATTTTGTGCCTTTAGACCTTTCCTTTGGCTAACCTCACTTTAAGCCATTTTCATTCCTTCTTGAAACTCTCTTGTCCCTATGATTAGTAGAGTGAAAAGAAGGAAGGAAGATTGGTGATATGATGAAGAACATGGTGGCCTAAAGTTGAAGATATGAAGAATTTTATGCATGGATTGAAATTTGTGAAAAAAAGGCAAGTGCTAGCAAAGCATGAGAAAAAGTTGACTTTTGTTGAAAATATGGTCAAGTTGACCTTTGTTGTGAGTTTGGCTAAAAGTTGCAAAGAAGGGAAGAATGATCTTGAAGTGTGATTTTGAAGAGCATGAAGAATGTGCACAATTGCATGAAGATGTAAATGACTATTACTTGATTCCTTCTATGCTTTATAATCATACTTAGTCACTCTAATCCATATCTATCCTTCCCTACCAAAGAGCCAACATTACAACCTAATGAAAGTCCTCAATGATTTGTGAATGATTTGTCATCTTTAGTGGTGGAGAATTTGAGACTAGAGCCAAGCTTATGGTAGTATTTGTATCATTGTGTGAAGATTGAGAGAACCTCAAACACTTGAGAGATGAGCTATACACTTCTATGTGAGGATCATGACTTGTTGATTGGACTATTTGTTCATTGATTTGATTTTGATTGTTGATTTGATGAAATTGTACTTTAGACTTGTTTGATATTGAGCTATGATTCCATGCCATTTGATTGTGTGCTTGATGCTTCATCGATACAATTATTCCCCTATCTTATCGCTTCGTTGCTCGAGGTCGAGCAACAATCTAGTTTGGGGGTGTGATTAGGGTCACAATTGCATGTTTTTGTATCCATTTCTATATGGTTTTGATGTTCTTATGTTCATATTTGACCCTAATATGGTATAAATTGTGCTATTAACCCTTTTTGGCTAGAAAGTTGTGATTATAGGTGAAAACGAGCAAAATGAGGAAGAAACGAGCAAGTTCGTAAAAGTTCAGAAAATGTGAGTTGATCCAATGAAGACAAATGTTATACCATGTCGAAGATTTCGAAGAGAGGGTCGCAACAGAAAAAGAATCGAGTCAATCAGAGCTCTAGAACTCAAGATATGAAGAAAACGAGAAGTCGAGGATCGATCGCACAAGTCGAAGCCGGGCTCGAGCGACCACAGGCAAGGACTCGTGTGACCACAAGCCACGTTCGTGCGCCGAATCCCTGGTTCGGGCGAAGACGAACCGCACGAATGCTCGCACGAGCCAGACTCGTGCGGTCACCTGCTTCCGTTCGTGCGATGGCTCGGATTTTCAATTTTCGAAGGGCAGTTTCGTCTTTTCACGCGTTTAATGAGGGGCATATTGGACCAAGAATTATGGGCACTATAAATACTCTAAAGATCAGATTCTCAATGGATCTAAGTCATAATCCAAGACACATTAGTTCAATTTCTTAGATTAGAGAGAGAGAGAGGTAGTTACTTGGAGGTTTCTTAAGATTTCTTCTCACAAATTCTTAGATAACTTTTGATCTACCGTAGTGATCATTGATCCGTTAATTCCTGCATGCTCGTCTCATCGTAGGCTACATTCTCACCGATTGAATTTCAATTTCCATTGTCGGATTTCAATTTAGCATTTTAGAGGTAAATTGTATCTTTCTAATTATCATTGTAATAGGTAAATTTCTTTACATTTCTTTCTTAATGATGATAGTTCCTAGCTTCATTGTTCTTATGTTTACTCAATTAGCCATGAGCTAATCCCTTTATGTGTTAGTGTATGATTTCTATGGAGTAGTGTAGTGAAATGTTGATCTTTTGAATGATTTGAGTTGTTGTATGATCAATTCTCTAATTTGAAGGTTTGAATGAATGCTTGCATGTGTAGATGATAATAGGGCCATTAGGGAGTTAGTCTCTTGCGAAAGTAGAGCTTATTTCCTAAATTTTCTTGTATTAAGGCCAATGCATATCAAGTGTTTGATGAAATTCCTAAGATAGTGAGAATTATCTCTAGTGAATTAGATGAACAATTAGAGGCTTTTATATGTATTAGGGAAACCTTTTGCATGTTAGAGGGGCATGCCCATTGATTATACACAATCTCATTGAATGATAAAGTGATACTTCACTCACGAAACATAGGATAGTACACTAGCACATTTCCTCACAATTTGCTCACTTTGCGAACACAAGGTGATAGATAGTTTGCTCTTTTGACAAATTAGTAGACGATAGATACCCTTCCCTTTAATCGCTTTGTTAGCTAGACAATTGAAACAACGAATTATCATACAAATCCTCGTCTCCTTTGGGTTCGATATATTTTAAAACTTGGTCAAGCTTACCACGCTAATAGCGAACACGTACACTTGTATGAGGACTCATTTACACCGAACAACGAGCTCGCCCGAGCTTCCCAACGAGCTCCCACCAATAATGCTGGGGAGCAGACCACTAGGCACACACAGGCCACACAGACAAGGGGCCATGCTGGCGAGCTCCTAGCTGAGCAGGAGGCGAGCTCCACCAGAGCTCGCCAACACAGAGAAGCCGCCGGGAAGGTGAAAGTTGTGGACAAACTTGGTTCACAAGATAGGCGAGCTACTGCCTATACGGAGGTGTCCGCAACCCACCAGTCCAGGGAAGTCCTCCGGGGTAGGTTGGGGCCCAGACGCGAAGAGACGGAACAAGAGTCATCCCCTGCTTCATCCCGGAGGGAGGAGTCGGATCTACGTCCGCGTAGGTCCGCACACGAAAGGCTAAGAAGGCCAGCCGCCGATCGACTAGGCCCAAACGGTACACGCCAGTTCCAATACGTCACTGAGGGCTGCCCCAGAGCGAGGGATTGCAGGGCCGTGCGTCTACAAGGCGTACGATCTTTGAACAGCCTCCACAAGAGGCAGCTCACGAAGACGAGCTGGCGACGCTCAAGACGGCGGTGGAGTAGTTGCAAAAGCAAGTAGCTGCAAAAATGGCGAAGTTGATACCACCGCACTCCCGGCTTCACCATTGGCACTGGCAATTCTGAAGGCACCGGTGCAAAAGAAGATTCAGTTCCTAGTGATGGCCGCGTACGAGGGAGAATCTGATCCTAAAGTGCATATCTCTAAGTAAGCGGACTATATGATCTCCGTGGGAGCTTCAGATGCGACACAGTGCCGGAACTTCCCGTTGACCCTAGGGGACCGTGCCCATCGGTGGTTCTTCTCACTCGCCCCAGGGTCAATCCAGTCTTCTGGCCAGCTCACACGGGAGTTCTTGGCCCATTTCTCCGGATATGGGTCCTACTTGACCCAAAAGCACCGGCTCGCGAACATCCACCAAGGCGATAACGAGTCAGACCAGCAGTACTTGGAGCGGTTCGATAAGATTCTGTTGGAAGGTGAGCCAGTGAGCGAAGACACCAAGATTGTAGCGGTGATGGCTGGACTGAAGAAGGGGACCGAGCTCTAGAAGGAAATGCACTTGTGTTGCCCGAACACTTACGCCAAGTTCAGACACAAGGCAGAAGTGTACGTGGCTATGCAGGAGGCACTACTGAAAGAGGTTGGTGGCTCCGAAGATAAGAAGCCACATGGGAAGAAATCTGGGGGCGTCTACAAAGCTTCCAGAAACTTGAAAACTTTTGGGGACGGAGACGAGTTTAAGGAAAAATTGAACCATGTACTAACCGTCTCCGTCGACCACATGTTTTCTATGGTCAAAGATAAGGCCATGCTGAACGAACCAAGGAGAATCCAGCAAGACTGCACCAAACTCAACGCGAATAAGTTATGTGCCTACCACCAGTCTATCGGTCACTTCACCAGCGAGTATCGAGGTCTCCTCAAACAGTTGTGGAAATTTTACGCGGATGGAAAGCTGGCGGAGTTCGTGAAGAAGGCCCCGGCCAAGAGGACAATAATAGAGAGGAGTGAGGTCTCCGACGATGAGGAGGAAGATGAGGACCGACGCGGCCCTCAACACAGACGCAGGGCACCTCCCCCTCCACAAGAGCAAGAACCAACTCGAGAACTCCTAGTTCTTGAGGATCAAATAAGACTTGCCGGAGGCTTGGAGGATGGAAGACTATCCATCTCCAAAAGACAGAGAAATGCCGAGGCCCGGGCCGTAAACCAAGTGCAAGAAGGAAGTTCCAGCTCTAGGCCCGCCACATCACCGACTGCTGAGCTCACATTTTCTCAGACGGACTTGGAGGGAATACTGACCCCCCATAAGGACTCGTTGGTGATCAGCGCCAACATCATGAACGTAAGAGTCCACCGGCTGCTAGTGGACACAGGCGCCTTCACCAACATACTGTTCAAGTCAACCCTAGATGCTCTAGGTGATTTTGAGTCATATATAGAACCTAATAATGCTAGGATAGTGGGGTTTGGGGAAGCTGTAACCATCCCCATAGGTCAGATTAGGTTGAGCGTCCAACTTGAATCGGTCGAGGACCCCGAAAGGAGGCTGACTAGGCTCGTATATTTCCTTGTCGTTGACCAGCAGTCTACCTACAACGGGTTCCTTGGCCGCCCCTTTATTTATGAATTCAAAGTGGTGTATTCAACCTACTACTATTGCTTAAAGTTTCCAACTCCCAAAGATGCCAGAGCAATAAAAGGCGACCAGAAAAAATCAAGAGAGTGTTTACTTCAAATAAAAAAATGGTCAAGATAAAAAGACTGTAACACAGGTCCTTGTACTTGAAGACGAAGTGCAGATTTCGGTGGACGAGCCCAACATCCTGGATGTCATCTCAGTAGAAACTGAGGTGATGGAAGTAGACGACCAGCCAGAAGAGGCAGCAGTGGACATTCAAGTACAAGAACCGGTGGAAGACCCGCAGCCGGCACCCATGGAAGGGGCAGAAATAGCCCAAGCAGAAGGACCGGTGGAAGATCAAGAACTGGTGCCGATGGAGGTTGATGAGGTCCCCATGTAGAAGGACCATCCAACCCAGTCCCTCAATAGGCGGAGGAGACCCGTGAACCCGCCAGTGATGATAAAGGAAGTGATGACCTCGAACCTCGAGTAGGTTACGAGCCAATGGCGAAGGAGGACTGGGATGGGCTCATTAGCGACCCGAGATGGAAGAACAAGAAGAGGAAAGCTAGCCCCATGGAAGAGTTGAGAGCAATCCAGGTGGACCCTGCCAAGGCTGACTTGGAACTTTTCATAGGTTCCGAGCTACCAGAGCCATACCGGAGTAAGATGGAGGAATTCTTGAAATCCAACCTGGACGTGTTTGCCTGGTCCCATGAAGATATGATGGGAATCCCGTTGGAACACGTGTGCCATCGGCTAAACATCGACCCAACTAGGAGACCAGTTCGCCAAAAGCAAAGGAAGTACGGACCAGACAAGTACGAGGCGCTGACCACGGAGGTGAAAAAATTGCTCGATAATAAGTTGATCAAGGAGGCGTTGTGCCCGTAGTGGGTGGCTAACCTGATCCTAGTGAAGAAGCCAAACAGAACATGGAGGCTATGCATTGATTTCACGGACCTCAATGCGGCGTGCCCAAAGGACAACTTCCCACTGCCCCACATCGATCAACTTGTGGATAACACTACAGGCCACGAAATGATGACGTTCATGGATGCTTTTGCAGGTTATCACCAGATAGCGATGCACCCAGATGACCAGGAACATACGACATTCTACACCAACAAGAACATGTACTGCTGGGAAAGGATATCGTTCGGACTCATTGATGCTGGAGCTACCTACCAATGATTGGTAAACAAAATGTTCGACCAACACATCGGACATACGATCGAGGTGTACGTGGATGACATAGTAGTCAAAAGTTTGCGAAAAGAGGATCACGTAGATCACCTCAAGTAGACTTTTGACATACTACGCCACTACAACATGAAGTTGAATCCCAAGAAGAGTAGTTTCGACGTTTATTCAGGGAAGTTCCTGGGACACCTGGTGAGCCAAAGAGGAATTGAGGTCAATCTGACCCAGGTGAAATGCATCACGGAAATGAAGCCGCCAGACTCAGTGAAGAAGGTTCAAAGGCTGACCGAATGTTTGGCAGCTTTGAACCGGTTCATCTCCAGATCCGGCGATCGGAACTGTCCATTCTTTGAAGCAATCAAGGCGAACAGACTCAGACACCCGGACGATTTCCAGTGGACGGACGAGTACCAAAAAGCCTTTGAGAGCATCAAAGAGTACCTGGCCAACACACAAATATTGTCAAAGCCGGAACCTGGAGAGAAGTTGTACCTGTACCTGGCAGCATCGGAGGTGGCCATCAGTTCGGTATTGGTTCGAGAAGAAGGAAAGACACACCTACCAGTGTACTATGTGAGCCAAGCCCTGCACGAAGCAGAATTGCGATATTCGCCAACAGAGAAGCTGACCTATGCACTGGTGATGAGTGTTAGAAAGTTGTGGCCCTACTTCTTCAACCACCCGGTGGAGGTGTTGACGACGTTCCCACTAAGGCAAATACTGCACCGGCCGGACACTGCATGACGCTTGTTGAAATGGTCACTAGAAGTTAGCCAATACAGGTATAACCTACGCACCCCGAACAACAATCAAGGGACAAGCGCTCGCTGATTTCATCGTCGAGCTAACTTTCCCACAAGATCCGATGAGGGGGCGTATAGCTCCGTGGCACCTCTACGTAGACGAATCATCAACTAGCACAGCAGTAGGAGCCGGTGTAGTACTGATAAGCCCAGACAAACATGTCTTCACCTCGGCGATCTAGTTCGACTTTAGAGCCACGAACAATGAAGCGGAATATGAAGCATTGATAGCCGGACTTAGGTTATCATTAGTTGTGGGGGCAATCAATCTTCATATTTTTGGAGATTCTCAGCTAATAATATCCCAAGTCTGGGGAGAATATGAAGCTAAGGACCAACAAATGGTAATGTATCAGAAGATCGTGGCACATCTGATCTCGATGTTCAAACAAGTTTACATCGAGCAGATCCCAAGACTGGAGAATACACAAGCTTATGCACTAGCCCGACTGGCTACCTGTAGCGGTGAAGCAGAACTGACGGAGGTCGTCACCAAGCTAAAGGACCCTTCGACATCCGATTATAAAATAAATCAGACTTAGAGTGGGGGGCAGGAAGAAGGCGATGATTGGCGCACTCCGATCAAAAATTACTTGAAGGACGGATCAGTCCCAGAAGATACATGGGAAGCTAGTTGGCTAGTGAAGCAAGCAGCCAGATACACGTTGGTGGATGGCCAACTATACAAACGTGGATTCTCTCTACCCCTACTCAAATGCTTATCTGAAAAGAAAGGGTTCGAGGTGTTAGAAGAAATCCATCAAGGAATCTGTGGGAGTCACGCTGGGGGGCAAGCTTTGGCATACAAAACAATCAGACAAGGGTACTATTGGCCCACTCTACGCAAAGATGACATTAGCTTCGCCCGGAGGTGCCGGAAGTGTCAATTGTTTACACCAAACATCCATACTCCTGCGAGCTAACTCAAATCGGTCTTCAGTCCATGGCCTTTTGCAAAATGGTGTATCGACTTGATCGGCCCATTTCCACCTGGCAGAGGCGGTTTAAAGTTCGTCGTAGTAGTGGTGGACTACTACACTAAATGGGCTGAAGCCGAGGCACTTACGACTGTAACGCAGGAGAGGATGATCAACTTCATATGAAAGAATCTAATATGTCGATTTGGGCTCCCGCAGTCGATAGTGACGGACAATGGCAGACAGTTCGACGGTCAGAAGTTGAGAGAGTTCTGCAGTTCGTGGAATATCAAGAAACACTACTCAACTCCGTACCATCCACAGTCAAACGAACAAGTCGAAGCAGTGAACAAAATTCTAAAACATGTACTGAAAATCCATCTTGAAGACAAGAAAGGAAGTTGGGCAGATGAGCTTCCGGAGGTGCTGTGGTCCTACAGAACTTCATACAGAGCCAGTACCGGTGAGACACCGTTAGCTTTAGCTTTCGGAACAGAAGCTGTTGTACCGGTGGAAGTCTAGAACCAGACTTGGAAGGTGGTAGGATACGATGAAAAAGAAAACGACGAAGCCCTGGCAGTGGAGAAGGACTTGTTCGAGAAAACCAGAGCCTCGTCGGAACTAAAGAACGCCACCTACAAGTAAAGAGCTGAGAAGTACTACAACTCCCAAGTACGGGACCGAAGTTTCAAAGTCGGGGAGTTGGTCTTAAGAAAGAAGCTGGCAACTCCACCCGGTGTATTCGGACCTAATTAGGAAGGACCATTTTGAGTCACCACAAGCTGGGCAAACGGAACGTACGACCTCGAAGATATGGAAGGAAAAGCCTCATCGTACACATGGAGCACAACACATCTGAAGAAGTTTTATCAGTAGAAGAAGTTGGAACAAAACTTGTAAATAGACTAGTTTGGGGTTCGCATCAGTAGTGTTGATGACAACCTATGTAAATATCATTACTCAATAAAGTTAGAAATAGTTTCAGAAAGAATCAACTGTTCAAGCTCCGAGTACATAAGGACTTAGGTCCCAGAAATGTTATAATTTAAAGCTTAAGGCAAAGGCCAAAGTGCCCAGGGTCAGCGAAGGTGTCCTTCCTAAAGGATCACTAAGCGCTCGCTGCCCAAGTGATTTAGAACGTCTGAGGCAAGGTTTTTAAAACCCAATCACCCAAGTGAATAAAAAAGAGTACAACTCGCTACCCCAAGTGGTTTAAGATGAGCAATTCGCGGCCTTAAGCGGTGTAAGATGAAAAATAAGTACCGAATGAATAAAGTATGATTCGTAGTCCAAAGCAACGTAAAATGAACGATTCGTTTCCCAAAGTGGAATAAGACGAACAATTGCATACTGAAAAAACATAACGTGCAAGAAATTAAAATAGAGCTAGATAGAACAGACAAGTCAAAATTTCATTCTAAACATACTTAGAAATTTTCTAAGTATAAGAAGCGGTGTTGGTTACAAAAGCCAACCAACTGGCCATCTTTGAAAACAAAAGAAAGCTTCTTCTAGGCGAGCTACTCCTACTTAGCAAAAAGCAAAACAAAAATAAAGAAAAACCCTAAGTCTAGGGAGCAGCTGGAGTATCAGGAGTGGGAGTGGCGGAAGCGTCAGTTGGGGCGTCCTCGGTGGCGACCTCTGGAGCGACCTGAGTGGCGACCTCCGGGGAGAGGTTTGGCATTTTAGTGATATTCCCCGTCAGGCCGCTCACATCAACCATAATATTTCCAGCGAGCTCAATCATTTGATCAGCGGTTGGGGGAGTTCGCTCCTCATCCTCGGCATTGACAACCGGGATCTCAATAGTGTGGACGATCTTGAACCGGTCTCTGACGGAGTCCAAATAAATCCCATAGCTGGGGAGGTCGCCAATGTCCAGTTTCGTGCCCTCTGGGATCTTGGCCTTCTCTAGGCAATCCTTGAACTCAGATGCAAGTGCGTCCCACACGTCATCCTTGTTCATTCGAGCCCACTAGAAGGCACGGAGAACCTCGGCGTAGCAGAGAATGAAACCATGGTCTATCGAGGTCTTGGCGAGCTCCAAGGCCTCTGGTGAAATTGAAGCATCGACTTGGCTTCGGAGCTCGGCAATCTCAATTGCCCTCGCGGCGACCTCCTCCCGCAGACTGGTGCATTCCGCCTGATTCCCCTGGTGCTGCTGCCGAACTATACCTATTTCCTCCCGGGTCTTCGCGAGCTCCGCCTTCTCCGCAGCGAGCTCTTGGCGAGCTGCCTCAAGTTCAGTTTGCTGGCGATTGAAGTCAGCTCGAAGCTTTCCCAGCTTGTTAAGGGCATCCTTCTCCACCGCCAACGAAGCCTTTGCCTTTTTCTCCATCGCTGCCAGCTCATCAACGGCTTTTTTGCACTCATCCCCCAACCGAGTAATAAGGGTCTTAGATTCGTACCGAGCTTGGTCAGCAGAAGTGATGTCATCGGCCACCATTTGAGTGGCAGCAAGAGCTGCACATGCATGAAACATCACCAACCGGGAACGGTCCACTAGCTTCTGCTTCTCAATTAGAGCCAGCTCGGAGGCAGGGAGATATTTGGGAGCCTCAGAAAAGATGTGGCGAGCTCGCCCAGGAGGAAGCTCCCTCACAGTTGCCATCGCCTTGGACCTTTCGGCATTATGAAGGACATACGGTCGATGAGGGAAGGCAGCAGGGGCGTAACTACAAATATAAGTAAATGAGAAAAAAACATGTTAGAATATTTTAACATGAAGAATAAGACTCAACTTTGAAATCGCAAGATTATTTGCTCACCCGAACCGGTCGGGATCAAGTCTGAGAAGTGTGTCCTCGTTGATCGGGATCCTGTACGGAGATGGGGGCAGAGCACTTTGAGGAGTCGGAGGTACTTGAGAAGAATGAGGGATGATTGATCGTGCCGAGCCTCCGTGACCGGATCCGGACCCGCCACGGTCACTCCTTTCAGTGTCCTCATCACGGAGAGCGACCCGAGATCGCTTTTGGCCCCGAGCTTCCTCCTCACTAATTCACGTTCCATCACCTCGGTGAAGTCCCTTCTTCGTCTGTTGAGGCGGAGGTTGAGAGGCTCGCTCAGGAGCAGAGCCACCTCGCCCGGAGTCCTTCCTGGTCTTAGCGACCTGCTCTTTCGTTTGCAGCGGGGTGGGAGCCTTCTTGTGCGAGCTGGAGCACCTAGCTTTGTCTGTTGTAGGAGCCGTCCCGGTAAGCTCCGCCTTCTTTGTCGCCTCCAGGACAACACCTGAAGGAATCCCGACTCAGTTCGGGCGAGGTCTTCCCATTGAGAGTTTGCTGGCTAAGATGTGATAAACTTCTGGGACCTCGATTGGCGGGAAGGAAACTATCACACCTTCACCTACAAAGATTTAACATTCAAAATTAGTAACTTGGCGAGCTTCTTCAGTAAGTTGGCGAGCTCTGGACCTTGAGCTGTGAGGTGATGCGGCGAGGTAAGAACACCAACAAGTCTCCGGCAGTGGTGCTAACCTAAATGTGCAACGTCCCAGTCCTCGTGGCTTCTCAAACAACACACAGTCTGCACAAAATCAAACTCGATCGATACGTCGGGCTTGCCGCGGCTGGACTTGTGGTGCTTCGAACCTGCAAAAGAAAGAAGATTAGATTAGTAAATCTAATCCAACTCACGCACACCGAAATGGGCCACCTACTGCTAGCTTCTCCATATCCCTCGGGGGAGTAGATACGCCTTCCTCGTCCGGTGTAATTAGTGGAAGCTTGCCAATCTCCACCAATGAACACAAACTGCTCCCTCCAGTCACGGACTTTGTTCGGGAGACTTTCCAAGAACTTCTCACTAGGGCGAGCTTTCAAATAGTAGTAACCCTTTCCATCCTTGGACTGCTTGGTCACGCTAAAGAGTTCGTTGATCTCGGCTGAGGTTAATCGGTTCTTGTATCCCTCTAGCATGAAGATAGTCAATGTGGCCAAGAAACTGCTCCAAGCATTCGGAGTAAGTTGAGTGATGGCAAGGTTAGTGTCCATCAGAAATTGCCCGATGATCGGATGCAGGGGCAGTGTGAGCCCGGTCTCCAGGGTGTGGACATTAATGGCGGTCAGTTCGGTCGGAGGCATATCAGCTCGCTCATCGCCCCCGGGGGCGTATAAATGGATGTCGAGAGGGATGCGATATTTCTTGTGGAGCTTAGAAAGCGAGAACTCGGTGATAATACTCTGAACTTTGTTCACCCCATAATCAGAGTGTCCGACTGCCTCCCTAGTAGTTCGCTCAGGTAAAGGGAAGCTCGCCAAATGTCTATCCACATACTCCACCCAGTCGAACTCATGCACGATGTCAGAGAAAATTTTATGTTCGGGAAGTTGAGGCTCAGGGAAGTTGATAGAGCGGAGGTACTCTAATGTGATCTCCTTGTCCTTGTCATCATCATCCTCAAGCTCGCCAACTAGTTCGCTCGTGTGGTCGCCAGACTCGACGACCTCCTCGTGGGTATCAGCGACCTCCTCATCGCCTTCCATGGCGACGTTCTCCCAGAGGTCGCCAATATGTTCTTCTGACCCTCCACCAGAGTTAGTGGCCCTTTCCCCAGTATCAGAGAGAACTTCTCCCAATAGCTCGCTAGTGTCTGGGTGAGCTACTGAACCCGCCTCGGAACCCAATTCAATGAGGATAGGTGTTATTTGGGGAATAGGTGCATTTCCAGTCATGAGTTTCTTGCCTGGGTTCTGATTTAACAAAGTGTGACTTGAAGATTGAGTAGACATGATTAAAGTAATCGGGGCGAGGTCTTGATTGTTACGTTCTAAAGTCGTCGAAGTTTGAGGTATAGTTGGCCGGAAAACTCAAGAGATTGGCCGGAATGGGTAAGAATTACCAGAAAATCAAGAAAAATGAAAAAGAAGACATGAGAATCTGCAAAAGAAAGAAAGAAAAGAAGAAGAAATGGTGTTCTACCTTAGACGATCCACGAGAATCCGATGAATGCAAAGGTTTTTAATCGCCGGAGAAATTCTCTGAAAATTCGAAAGAGCAAAAGTGAAAAATGAATATGATTTCTCATATTTATAGGCGAATGGGCGAGGTGTAGTTTCCCAACAGTTTAGGGACCTAGGTGTAAAAAATTTGAAAGTTAGACATGATGGGCGCGGGAATTGAGGCACGGAAAGGTGTGCATGACGCCTCGAATTCTGCGCCACGTCAGCATGTTCACCACCATAGGTAGCTCGTTGAGATGCTCAGCACCACACTAAAATGGAGTTCGCCTACACTCGAGCTCTCGCCCACTGAGGCAAATCAGTTCGCCCATACATTAGAAGAATCATGATGTGGACGAGCTGAGGGGCAAATGTTGATAGGTGACCTACTAATGGGTGATTACAAGATTAATTGACCAAGGCTGAGGAGCTCCCCAATATGCCCAGGAGACACGTCACCAACCTTGACCAGGTCAACTCCAAGGTAAAGAAGCTCGCCCACCTCGTCCAGACGCATGATGACGTATCAACAGTTGACCAACACCAAGAGAGAGAGAGCTCGCAAGGGAGCTCGCTTAGAGCTCGCCGACATGCATCAAGAGACAAGATGAGAGTCCACTATTATCACTCATCCTAGATTAGCACAAGGCAAGGTAGCTCGCTGAGGAGCTCGCCCAAGTCCTAAGTAGAGACGATAGCTATATAGGGACTTAGTAGTGATGTAGTAGGACAGAACGATGTAATTGAAGCATGGTAGTGAGCAAGGACAGGTGTTGAGGACACTTGTCAGCACCTAAAGCCAAGTAGGTTCACAAGGTGCTACCTCACAACATGCAAACCTATAAATATGTCTCTTGTACACTCTTTCTCTCTCCAAGTTCATTATTCCAAAAATTACTTTCTCACTCCGCTCTCACTACTCTCTAAAAACACAATCAAGAACACAATTATCTTTAGATTATTGTTTGGTATAATTACAACCTAATTACAGCCACAAATCATTCTATTAACAAATTCTACCAACAACACAAGCATACACTAAACATAATATCAAGTCTACTAGAGGTCAAATATAGCAAACTAACAATCATTGATCTATATAATGTTGGATCAACATTTTTCCCAACTTCATCCTGAGATAAATTTTGAGTGGATCCTATTGGAGTTTTCATGCTTTTTGCAGTTTCAAGACCAAACTTCTTAACAAGATTTCTAGCATATTTACTTTGTGAAAAGAAAATATCATATTTATATTGCTTAATTTGAAGACCAAGAAAATAATTCAAGTCTCCAACCATGGTCATTTCAAAAGTTGAGGTCATTTCTTTCACAAACATATCTAGCATATTGTCACAAGTAGAATAAATACTATGACATCTATATACGTTTGAGGAATCAAGATATTTTTATCACTTTGTTTGATGAATAAAGTTTTATCTGCTTCTCCTCTTATGAAACCAATTTCAATCAAAAAATCAGTCAATCTTCCATACCATGCTCTAGGAGCTTGTTTGAGACCATATAAGGTTTTATCCAATTCAAAAACATGATTAGAATTTTTTTTTTTTCAAAACCTTTAGGTTCCATTTGGATGGATGGATTTGAAAATGAATGGATTTAAAAAAAAATACATGTAAAAAACATACATTTTAAGTTAGGAACTATAAAGAGATGGGAGAGAAGGAAAAAAGTAAGGAAAATGAGAGATGAAAGGGTGGAGAGGAGGGATTTCACAAATGACATGGGTTTGAAGAGGATTTAGAATTCCTCCATTTTAAACATAAAATGGAATCTAAGTATTTGTAAATTCATGGAAAGAGTGGTTATTTGTGTGTGAAATCCATGGATTTCAAATCCACCAATCCAAATGGAGCCTTATAGGTTGTTCAACAAATACCTTTTCAATTCTAGCTACAGGAGCAAATGTTTCATCAAAATTAATTCCTTCTACTTGAGTGTATCCTTGAGCAACTAATCTAACTTTATTTCTTATGATGTTACCAGATTCATCAGTTTTGTTCTTAAATATCCACTTAGTTCCAATAACATTCACATTGCTAGGTCTAGAAATAAGTGTCCAAACATTATTTTTATCAAGCTGATTCAATTCATCATGCATAGTATTTATCCAATTTTCATTTTTTAAAGCATCAATAACATTTTTAGGTTCAATCAAGGAATGATAACACTCATGGTTTACCTTGCTATATATGGAAGACATACATAATGACCTTACCAAATTACTTACAATACACATCCTTCTTCTTGTTTGTACTCCTGAGAATTTCTCACCGGTGATCTGATATGTTGGATGATCTTTAAAGATCCTTGAAGATGGAGTTCTATCAAACTCATCTGACCTAAATTTCAACTTTTCAAGTAATGTTGTTTTAGATGATGGAACATTTGAAACAACATCCTTAATTTGATCAGAATTTGTATTCGGAGTTTGAATTTCAATAAGATCAGCAACATCATTTTCAATAGTTGATCTTGCAAGACTAGAAAAATCATCAAAGGCTACATTAATAGATTCTTGCATAATGCCAGTCCTTAAATTATAAATTCTATAAGCTTTACTATTTTCTAGAATAGCCTAGGAAGAATCCTTTATCACCTTTAGAATCACACTTGTGCAATTTGTAATACCTCGAACCAAAAATTAGGATTATGTTGTTAATATTATTATTATGTTAAAAAATATTTTTATTGTATTGATTATTTACTTGTCACGCCCAGCATAAATAGATTTAAGTTATGGATTATAAGTCGT
>JAPKLY010000221.1:456081-474860 GCA_026898435.1 Prunella vulgaris | reverse complement strand
TTAAGATTTTTAGTCCTTTAAGTATTAATCTTTTAAGGGTAAAATAGTAATTGAGGACTTATTATTTTTGGGATTAGATATTATTATGAGGATTAAATTTAGAGAAGGAATACTTTTAGGAGAGAGGAAATTCGAAAGTTGTTAGAAGGATGAGGGTATTTTTGGGAGATCGAGATTTAGAGTTAGTTAGTGTCCTTAATATTTTATTAAGAAAGATGAATATTATCCTTATGTATATTTTCAAAATTTAGGCCTTAGGAATTAGATATTATGATGTCTTGAGGTTGTTAGATTGATATTGGAGATATTAGAAAGATTACCAAGATATGACCAAGATTTCCCAAGAATGTTCCAAGATATGTTATGCCATATATTCCACATCTTCATATTTTCTGCCACATTCATTATTTTCCATCCAAGATATTATTCCAAAGATTTAAACCAAGATTTTATTGTTATGGTCCTACAATTTTTGGATTTCTACACCTATTGCATGTTAGAATATTTTATTTCCAAGATATCTTCAAGATTTGATCATGAACCAAATATTTCTTCTCCCTCCTTATTATTTTCGTCCAAGATACAAATCTCAGCCATAATATTCATTCATCTTCATATATTCATCAAGATATTATCTTAAGCCATATATCTTTTCCATCCTATAAATATAATACCCTTATTGGCATCAATCTTCACGTACACCCTATTAATTTTTGAGAATTTTGAGAGTGAGAGAGAGAGAAATATCCGAGAGTTTTAGAGGTTAGAGTTGAGAGAATTCGAGTTCTTGTGGAAGAAAATTTGGAGGATCATCTCAAGGAATAGAAAGCCGGACGTACACACACAAACCGTTTCTCTTTCGAAGAAGTCAAGGTGGGGATTCATGGTGAAAAAGTGGTATTTATTAGTTCGATTTTTAAATGTTTTGTTGATGTGTTTATGTGTTTATATGCTAACGTTTAGAGGGGTACCCTTGTGGTACCGATACTTGTTTGGAGTATCAAAAGAGATGGGTACTCACGTGGTGTCGATATTCTTCGGGGATATAAAAAAGAGATGGGTGCCCTTGTGGTGTCGATACAATTTAGTTGTATCATCAAGGTTTAAAGATATGTATATAGTTGGTATGTTTCATGTTTGCATGTCCATTATATTTAGATCTCGAACTAACGTCCCCACCGAGAGTTATTTATAATTCTCACCCCTTTCACCAAACTATTTTTCAGATTATGTCAAGTAAGGGGCGAGGTGGCTAACGGAGGAGGCGTGTGGATGTGAGAATAAAGAAGATATGAAAAGATGATTTCACACGAAAGTTTGACGTTTAAATCGTTCTTATGAAATTTAGTTAAATTCGGTACTTTAATTACTTTGCATGAAGGATCTAATTTGAATTTATGAGTTTGAGACAAATCTGATGCTTAGACGTTTTCTTTATATATTTAGACTTTTGAAAAGATTTGATAATTGTTATGATTTATTTTATGTGGAGATTTATGGATTATTTTAGAGATTAATCATGTATTAGAGTATTAATTGATTAAGAATTTAATTAATCAGTATATTCACATTTTAGGGCAGTAAGATGTAGTGTCTTATGTGATTATATGTTAGGAATTAAGTTGCATACGAAAAGATATGATTTATGGTCCCATATATTAATTAGAGTCCTTAATTTTGCATGAATAGAATTTTCGTCTTACAACTCCATAAATTCCGAAATTTTTACAGTATATTTGCCATGAAAAATTATGCATGTAACCAAATTTCACGATTTTATCAATTGTAGAAGTATAGGGTTTGATTTTGGTCCTTTAATTATCCTATATGTGATTTTCATGAAAAATTTAAGAAGTTTTCGTTAAAAATATATTTTTATCTGCATTATATGATTTATTAAGTTTTTTTAGACGTGATTATTTAATTGGTAATAAGATATTTGATAAAAGAATGATTTCTAGAAAAATAATGGACTGTTTTCAGAAAATATATGTTCTACAGCTGTACACGAATTTTTATGTGATTTTATAAGTATGATCTGATATTATGTGATATGTTAAGTTGGAATTATTTAGGTTGCATGTAGATTTAATTATTTGGGAATTATTATCGTGTTTAATAATTATTATTATTCAAGGCATGTAGATTATGTTGAGATTTTATTTTGTGATTTATGTGAAAGTATTATGTCTTAATTCAAAGAGTTTTAAAGAAAAAGAAAAATTTATTTCATGATAAGTTAGATCACACCCAAAGAATTACTTTTCAAGACTTATTAAAGACTTCCGCTGTTTATGAAAATTGGGGTGTGACATTACTTCTTTAAGGACACTAAGTTTTTAAAAGGTAGGTTTCTACTCAATGGTTGGTCTAAAACTAGAACCGGAAGCACTCCTAGCACCAAAATTGTGAATTATATTTAAATAAATTGATGGAATAAGTAAAATAAGGTTCTAAATAGGCTTTTAAAGGCCTTTAAGTTTAAAAGAATAATAAAATAAAAATTTAGACGTTTGTCGCTAAAAGTCAATTCGAAAACTCTAAATTTCAAAAATCTTCAATCTGACGAGTAATTACAGTTCCTAATTAACACTTAATTAATGAAATAATTTAAATACAATTTTTAATTAGTAAATACAAGATATAAAATTATTGGATGACAAAAGGAGTAAAATATAAATTTTCAGAGCCTAAAACACGACCGAAAAATATCCGATTTCAACATCGAAAATCATATCGCGTTCCAAAATACAATTAAAACTCAAATTCCTCCCTAAATACCCCATATGACCGACACTCCTCAGCTGGGATTGAAAAGGGATGGGTCAAATTGTCCTACCCCTAAATCAAAGACCATACCTCTCTTTCCAACTCCCTCAACAAAGTACACCTAACCTTGACTTCTCTTCCCCTCTCCTACACCCTTATGGCCGTTTATATGCCCCTCCCATCTATATTTTTTTTCTTGTAATTATGTCATGCTTTGAGCAAAAGAAACCCTAGAAAAATCAAGCGAAATCCTCCTCTCCGCTCCTCACCCAACTTTCGGCCCTTTTGTTTTAAAGGGGGAAGAAAATTTTCTTCTCCCATTTCCAACCATAGGAGGTCTTCAATCTCAAGTTTTATGGGCATATATGAAGTTGTATTGAAGTTTTGAAGCCATCTCCAAGCAAAAAAAAAGCTCTATATCTCCTTCTCTTTTTCAAATTCATGAGTACTCCATCTTCATCTTCTAACTTGCTCTCATGTTCCTTTTTAGCTCAAAACCAAAATTTTCCTCCAAGAATTGCTCCATTACTACAAGCTTAAGGATCAAAGAACAAATAAAGCTACTTATATTAACAAGAGAAAGGCTCCAAAGGTTGTAAAACCCCAATTCAAAACATTTGGTTTTCTTGCATGTATATGTGAGCATACGTGTTTGTTGTTTCATATATTTGGATACCATGAAACCTTAGGGTGTTGTTACTTTTGAACGTTCAAATGCATGATAAATGAAGTCTTGAATGATGTATATGAAGGTGTTAAAATTTTAGTTGCATGGTAGTTATGAAATAAGAAATGTAAGTGAAAGTATGCACACAAACCACACACTCTATGCACTGCCCCTGACTTTCGTACATAATTCGGACCTCATATTGTAAATATTTTTTTCATGATATTTATATGGTTAGAAACTATCAAGTTAGCTTTTATTTGAAACTAGTTTGAGAATTTTTGGAGTTTTCGTTAATAAGTTATGAATTTTCTAAGAAAGTGTGACAAAATGCACCTTATTTCGAGATTACAGATATTTTTGTGTTCATTGGTTCACAAAATAATTTTATAAAAATTATAATAAAATACTACATAAAGTTAAGCACGTGTATGATTTATTTTTTTATATTTTTACGTGTATAAATACTTTTACCAAAATTATTTTGAAAGTTGCACAGTTTCTGCGATTTCTGGAACAATCTGACATATTTTAAAAACAAGTCTAGAACTCATTTTTTCCTAAATCAAATGACATGAAATGAATTTTATATATAAGTTAAACCTAATGACGTAGTTATTGTAAAAATATCATAATTTTGGAATGATTTTTGATATTTTTATCAAATGCTCCAAGTTGGTATAAGTGTAGACCAAGCATGCAAATTGCCCTACTTGGATATAGTTATTCATGTGTTACTTTCTTGTTAGAAGTCAAGTAAATATTTTCCATGATAAAACTAGTCTAAGAGTCTTGATAAATTCTATGTGAATACATGAGTTGAGTGAATGGCATGATAGTTAGTGTTGATTTTAAATTAAGGACTATATGTTTCTTGTTTGCATTGAGAGGTCCCCAACTTTAGAGTTTTTCGAATTTCTGAGAAAAATCGGCTTGAGCAAAACTTTTGTAAAATACACAATAATACTAGGTGAACTTAGGGATCTCCATAATTTATTTCAAAAAAATTGCACTAGCCTAAATACTTTTACAAAAATTATTTTGTCAAGGATGCATTGCTGAAATACTGAAAATCACTGTCCTCTTTCTGAAAAAAATTTCACTTACAAAATGAGGTGCCAAAAATTTTGGGTATTATACACCTAATTATGATCTCACTATACAATTTTTTTATTTTGGTTGTATTAAAATGCGTTTAGAAAATACTTAAGAATAGAAGAAGCATTTCTTTTTAAATTATTTCTTGCTAAAATAAACCATATTTGATGAGCATGATATGATAGTGATTTGGAATTCTAAAATGCTAAGTATGAAATTTTGTTTGCATGGTTTGGAACTCATTATTTTAATTTTAGGACAACATGTCATCATTTAAAGATTTAGGACTCTAGGTATTGGAAGTTTAAAACCTTAGCAAATTGCATGCTATATGTTCTTTTTATTTAAAGCTTAGGACATTAAAATACTACATGTTCTTCTATTTTAAGATGCTATGTGCTACACACTCCTCTAGTTTAGAATATTATATTTTCTTGCAAAGTTTAGAATATTATATTTTCTAGCAAAATTTAGAATATCATGTTTTCTTGCTATGTTTTGAACATCATGTTTCCTTGCTATGTCTAGGACATCATGTTTTCTTGCTAAGTTTAGGATGTTATATTCTCTTATTTGAATTTAGGAATGTATATTTTCTTAAGTGATAAGAATAAAGATAATAAGACTTTTGGTGCTCAAAAGTCCCATTTCGAACCAATGTGTATAAACTCTAAGAAAATTTCTAAGACATTCATAACTGAAATACAACGAATGGTGCTAGGTATAAGTGCGAGAACGGTGACGAAAATTTCTGTTTGAAAAGAACGGTGATTATTTTTACAAAAGGAAAGCGTTTAAGGTGTGTGACATTTACTGTATTGTCTTGAATACTATATGGACTATTGGTGTGTGCGAATATTTTGACCTTCGGGACCGGTTACGTGGTTATTACCTGAATGCCTACGGACGAAGTATCTCAAATGATATGTAGTGGTCTGGCTTGTGTAGCTAGGTGCCACGGTGGACAGAGTCCCCGGGCTATATGATGAATGATGGGCCTTTGTGACTATGAAAATATTTTATCAAAAATGATACATATGTGTACTTCCAATTTTTATCGTTGGCGTACAGGTCGCCCACACTGATAATTCAAATCTCACCCTCTATTTTTAAATCTTTTCAAGATATCACGAGGGGGGTTCGTGCCAGTGGAAGAGTGATACGGTTTTCTGTATTGGTATTTTGTTATGCATGAAAAAAAGGTGTTAAGGACGATAACTTTTATTATGACTTTATAAATATGCGAAAGCGATGAAAAAAATCAAAATTCCTTAATGATGGTAATGTGTAGTGTTTATTTTTATTGTTTATTTTGTGCCAAACTTTTTACAAAGATCCTTGTATGTTAAATCAAAAAAATAGCCATCGTGTCTTTTATAACAAAATTTATCTTTCTGTTGTCTATGTGTAGTGTTCTTTTAACGAAACATATGCTTCCATTGTCTATTTAATGTCCTTAATAGTGTTTTTAAACAAAAGAAAAAAAGTATGAATTTTTAGTCACTACACTATGACAAATTTCGCTTTTAATAGCATAGATATAATAGCGTGTAATTTTAAAACCGCTTTTAAAGGTAAAAAACCCGCCATTAAAAGTTCAACCGCTATTGTAAGTCAAAATGCGGAGTTGAAACATAGCGGTGAATGATAACCGCTATAATTCGAATGATATCTTTTCTTAAAATTATGGCGGTTAAAAACCGCTATTAAATACTTTAAAAACCGCTATTAAAACATTTAAAAATCGCTAAAAAAATTTATACCGCACGGAATCGAACCCTTAACCTTCGGAGAGGTATTGAGCGCAATTAACCACTTGGACAAAGTATCTTGTATGTTTTAAATGTAATACCAAAATATTTATGGAATTAAATTAGTTAACCATTTTAAATAGTAGGAAAAAGAATAAACCCCTCCGAGAATCGAACCTGCAACCTCTCAGTTAAAAAACACACCCTAACCACTTGGACAAAGACAAATCTTGTATACAAATTTCAATACCAAAATATTTATTCAATTAATCAGTTAAAATATCAATTACAAAACAAACCCTAATTAATTCACATCACACATTTCCTCCTCCTCTCATTTTCGCGGGCTGATACCTCCCAAAAATTCAAACGTGATTCTCCATTTTCTCCGGCGTACTCCAGGCGGTGGAATAGTGTAAGAGCGGATTTTCAGCGGCCAGGCATCACCGCCTCCCTCCTTCCTCGCCGGTGCCGCCCACGCCTGTGCGCTGCATCAGACACAGTCGCAGCCTCGCCTCTGCGCTGCCACAGCGCTGCTTCCGCCCTGCCTCCGCGTACCCCTGCCGTCCACGGCCTCCGCGCACCCCTGCCGTCAACTGAAGGTATAATTGAATGTGATTATATTTTATTAGGGTTTCAAAATTATTTTTTGCAAGTGTGGGCTGTGCAAATCAGTTTGCGATTTTGTGACTAAAATTTAGGCGTCCCTGTGATAGGCGATTTTGTGACTAAAAATAAAAAAATTAGGCGATTTTGTGACTAAATATTAGGCAATTTTGTGACTAAAAATTGTTGGATGAATGAATTTCAAGTCCAAACTTTGTATATAGGTGTGTGGTTATGGTGTTTCAGAGGCTGTGTGTGGTATTGATTGCAGTGGGTTGTTGTGGATGTGTGAGACACGGTGGTTGAGTGAATGCTTGAGCAGTGCTTTTCTCCTGAAATTTGCTTGAGTGGGCAGTGGCATTGATGTGGTCCCAAATCTCTTTTCCTAATGTGTACTGCAAACTTTCCGATTTAAATTAAATTTTAAGGCTCATGAAATTATACCCATTAATTAAATTATCAAAAATTAATTAAATTCTTGAAATAACTTAATTAAATGAATAATATTTTTTATGGAGCTCAATTAACAATTAACAAAATAGATAACAATTAAGGCCCTAAATGCATACAAAATTCTAAGAATTCATCTCAAAATGGACACAAATTGATGCAAATATGACCCTAATCAGTTAGTTCCCTAACCAGCAGTATGATATGTTTCTGAGAAAACTGGAAATTTTGTGCAGATTTTTGAAATTTAAGAATTTAAGAAAATTATCTTCTAAAATTATCTCTTTTTTAATTTTTATATTTTAATTAATAGTTCATTAATTTATTTTCCTTTACTTTGCAAGATTTACAATTGTAAATTGATGAGTTAGTACTCTTAGTAATTTTAGATGTTGAGATGATTGTGAATTTTGAGATTATGTTTCAATTTAATTATTTCTAGTTAAATTTCATGATTGTTGTTGATTCTATTGATGGTTTTTATTGTGCTCTAATTAATTTTCATGTCTAATTTATATATGAATTTATACTTACAATATTAATAAGGTTGAGTGAACTAAATAATTTATATAGTAACTCTTTAGAAGCATATTAGTTTAAAAAAATTACATCTCTTTAGAAGCATATTAGTTCAATTATTTGAATTAATATTATTATTATTGTCCATCTTAAAGTTTATATTAGACGTCTATAGAAGATGGATAAAAGATGGATGCTAAAGGATAGGTTGTCAGATGAGTACCGGCTCGGAGTGGAATCATTCATGCAATTTGCGAAGCAAAATAATGTTGATCTTAATGCAATGTCATGCCCGTGTGTAAAATGTGCGAATTTTAGCAAGTTTAGAGTTGATCGTGTTAGGGCACATTTATTGTCCAAAGGTATAGATAGACTATATACGACATGGGTATGGCATGGGGAAGAAAAGAAAGACGAGTTACCGATGCATGATAACGAAGAAGGGCAAGATGAAGATGATTATGTTTTTGGAGAACCTTTAGATGATATGGTTCAAGATGCATATGAAAGCACTGGAAATCCAGACAATTTCTTAAAGCTTCTTGAAGATGCTGAGAAACCATTATATCCGGGATGCACTAAATTCACAAAGTTGTCTGCAGTTGTGAAATTATATAACTTGAAGGCAAAACATAGTTGGAGCAATAGGGGCATGAATGAATTACTTGAATTATTACAAGATATGCTCCCAGACAAAAATGAATTGCCTCCATCTATGGGAAAAGCAAAGAAAAGTTTGGTGGCATTGGGTATGAAATATCAGAAAATCCATGCATGCCCAAACGATTGTGTCTTATACCGTAAGGATTATGCGGATCTTAAAAGTTGTCCCACATGTAAGGCCTCAAGATGGAAGGTGGGTAAGAACTCTAAGATAAATGAAGGAGTTCCTGCAAAGGTGTTGTGGTACTTTCCACCCATTCCTAGATTTCAAAGAATTTTTCGAAATAAGGATATGGCAAAAGAGTTAACTTGGCACGCTGATAGGAGGATTTGTGATGGTAAATTGCGTCACCCAGCTGATTCACCATCTTGGAAGTCAGTGGACCATCAATGGCCTGATTTCGCTTCTGAGTCTAGAAACCTAAGATTGGCCTTATCTGCAGATGGGATCAACCCCCACAATAGTATGACTTCTACATATAGTTGTTGGCCAGTTATACTAGTCACATATAATCTTCCTCCGTGGTTGTGTATGAAGAGAAAATTCATGATGCTCACTTTGTTGATTGCCGGTCCTAAGCAGCCAGGGAATGATATTGATGTCTACTTGGCACCTTTGATCGATGACTTAAGGACTTTGTGGATAGGAATAGATGCACATGATTCCTACAGGGATGAAACATTTCTCCTTAGAGCTATCTTGTTGTGGACAATTAATGATTTTCCAGCTTATGGAAATCTTTCTGGATGTGTTGTGAAAGGATATTATGCATGCCCAGTTTGTGGTGAGAAAACATCTGCAAATAGGTTAAAATATAGTAGAAAAATGTCATTTACAAGGCATAGGAGGTTTCTTGATTTAAGTCATCCCTATCGAAAGCAAAAGAAGGCATTTGATGGGACACAAGAGATTGATGAAGTGGCACCAAAACCACTAAGTGGCATTGATATTCTAAAAAAAGTGGCTGAAGTTAATTGTAAATGGGGAAAAATGAAGCCAAAAGAGGATAGTGGATATTGGAAGAAAAAATCTATTTTCTTTGATCTTGAGTATTGGGAACATCTACATATTAGACATGTGTTAGATGTGATGCACATTGAGAAGAACGTATGTGAGAGTCTCATTGGTACATTATTAGACATCCCGGGTAAAACAAAGGATGGAGTAGCAGCGAGATTAGACCTTCGTGAAATGAATGTGAGGCCTAAGCTGACACCGAGGGTTGAGGGAAAGAAAACATATTTGCCACCTGCTCCTTATACACTAAGTAGGGACGAGAAAAGAAAAATTTGCTCCTCTTTGTCTGGAATAAAGGTGCCTACTGGGTATTCATCCAACATTCATAATTTGGTCTCAATGAAAGATTTGAAGCTCGTAGGGCTTAAATCTCATGATTGTCACACTTTAATGCAACATTTGCTCCCTATAGCAATCCGTGGTGTCTTGCCAGATGATGTTAGATACACGATCACTCGATTGTGTTTCTTCTTCAATATCTTGTGCAATAAAGTGATAGATGTCTCAATGTTAGATGATATGCAAAGGGATATCGTCACAACATTGTGCCTTTTGGAGAAGTTTTTTCCTCCTTCATTCTTTGACATCATGATTCATCTAACGGTGCATCTTGTGCGAGAGGTAATGTTATGTGGACCTGTTTGGTATAGATGGACGTACCCATTTTAAAGGTACATGAAAGTTTTGAAGAATTATGTAAGATGTCCTTCACGGCCTGAAGGGTGCATGGCGAAAGGATATATTGCAGAAGAGGCTGTTGAATTTTGCTCGGACTATTTGTTGAATGTACACACTATTGGAGTTCCACTAAGACATCAGCCCTTGGAACTCACTAGGCCTTTGTCTAATCCTAAAGTATGTGTCATCGATACCAAGGAGTTGGGGCAAGCACATCTTCATGTGTTGACAAATGATGTTGAACTTGATCCTTATGTCAGGTAATTGATCTAAACTTAAGAATTGTTAATTTTTATTTTAGTTTCTGGTTAGTACATTAGTCATCACATATTTTATGTTATTAGTGAACATATAAAAATTCTGAAGTCAACATGTGGGCTAAAAGCGAGGTCGGAAAAGTGGCTGCTTGAACAACATAACAAATTGTTTATTAGTTGGTTCCATGATCACGTAAGTTTTCTAAAAATCATTTTCTTAATTTTAAAAAATATATCAATATTAGTATGGATATTTATCATCATCTGAATTATAGGTTGCAAATGAAATTCAACATTCTAGCCAACAAATATCAGAAAAGATGAAAGTTGTTGCACAGGGACCTAGTGACAAAGTGTTCAAGTATCAAGGTTACTCTGTAAATGGAGTGATTTATCATACAAAAGAGCATGATAACATACGAGTTGTTCAAAACTCGTGAGTGACCTTAGTAGCAAAAATCATGCAAGTTGCTAGTGCAAAGGACAAAAATCCAATTGTTTCTGACATGGCATTTTATGGTGTTATCGAAGAAATATGGGAATTAGATTACGACCACTTTCGTATTCCAGTTTTCAAATGTATTTGGGTGGATAATAGTGGGATCAAAGTGGACGATCTTGGTTTCACTTTGGTGAACTTCAGCAAAATTGGTTTTAAAAATGATTCATTTATTTTGGGTAGTCTAGCAAAGCAAGTATTTTATATTGAAGACCCCAAAGATCCTGCATGGTCTGTTGTGTTGGAAACTCCAACTAGGGAGTATTTTGAATATACAAATAGTGGTGAGTTGGAAGAGACTGCAGTCCACCATCAATGTTTTTCCAAAGGGTTGCATTCAATTGATACTAGTATGACAGATGATGATGAACAATGTGAAGAAAGAGATTTTGATGGGGTTTGGGTTGACAATTAAGTTTCTTAATTATCTTGTGTACGTATTTATTAATTTGTATTCAATGTGTTATAATTTCAAGAATGTTTTTACTTTGATATTTTATTCAATAATTATTGGAATTGTTCTCACCTACTAAATTCTTTGTGATTAACAGGTTTGTGCATATGGCACCACGTAAAAAGGTTAAGGCAGGTTGTGATGATCATAAGCCGGATTTTGCAAAGAAGGACACAGGGTTAGAGAATGAGCCAAAAGAAAGTAGTGAGGTTGGAGATGATACGCCCACATCTAGTGTTAAGGACATTATGATGACTAATAAGAGAGGACCAACATCCATGCATTGCCTTGGAAAGATAGAGCGGAAGGAGTAAAGAAAGATGTTGAATTCAACTCATTAAGGCAACCTATAGGAGAGAATGGAGCTAAGTTGCAGAGCTATATTGGTGTTGTTACAAGAAATAAAGTGAAGATCACATACCCAACTTGGAAGCATGTACAACAAGAAGTCAAGGAACAAATATGGACAGCTGTAAATGTAAGTACTTTGGTACATTTGTTTATATTTTTTTAATGGTATCTTATACATTTATTGTTATTTTAGTTGATGTTTAATGTTGACCCTACCTGGAAGAAAAAATGTTGGAGTTCAGCGGGTGCCAAGTGGAGGACGTACAAAACAAAATTGACGGATAAGTATGTCAAACAGAGGATCAACACCCCGTACTTGACCATACCACCAGATAAAATTGATAAAATTGAATGGAGAGACTTTGTGATAAGTCGACTATCTAGTCAGTTCAAGGTAATAAACCATAAATATATATTTATACTGAACATAGTTATTATCACTTACATCAATCTTGTAACTTGCTTGATTTTTTCTTTAGAAACTAAGTGACCAACACAAGGAACTTGCTAAAAAAAAACAAGTTTCCTCATCACCTTGCTAGGAAAGGTTATGCCCGTTATGCTTCAGAGAATGTAAGTAGTTATAATTTATTATTATTTTGATTGTATTTATCACTTTGTAATGATTGATTATCTTTTCATGAAGCCTTCATTGTTATCTGGAGATGCTGATATAGATAGAGCCACACTTTGGCTTGAAGGAAGAAAGAACAAGAATGGGGAGTTTGAAGAGGGTGAACTAAGAGAAAAGGCAGAAAAAATTGTAAGTCATGATTTGCATATAATTTAAATTCCTAACAAAATATTTTCATTAGTAATTCATTTGCAATTACAGACTAGTTTTATAGAACAAAAGAAAGAAAGCGGTGGAGAATATGAAGTTGAAGGGGGCATTCTTTCGCAAGCTCTAGAAACAGAAGAACATTCTGGTCGTGTAAGGGGGGTTGGGAGTCATATTAACCCATCATTATACTTCCATCATCGCAGCAATAAACTCTCAAGCACGGAATTGTGCAAACAATATGAGAGAGAGTTGATAGCTCAAAGGAATAGAAGTAATGATCAAGATGAAAGATTACGGAGATTAGAAGAGCAAATTTTCAAAAACAATGAACTCAAGGTCGAAGTTGAAGAGATTGGTAGTTGTACCAAAAAAGTTCCACATAGCAATTATGATAGTACACCGGATAATACAAGCATTGGTGTTAAGGTGGCTGGTGATGATGATGTACAAATAGTTGATGAGAAGATGGGGCTTGACAATGATGAAACCTTGGAGGTATATATACTTTAATGAAATATGGTTCAATTTGTTTTTTTTTTTGTTGCTAATTATTGGATGTTCTGTTGAAAAATGTAATTTTTTTTCATAGGGAAAATCTGTAGCATTATCTTTGGATGCGAGGACAAACACCATTATTGCATACGGTACGATAATCAAAGTTTATAATTCTGAAGAACTCATTCATGGTAAGAAATTTCCCATGAATTGCATGCGTGTTGCAATTGAGAAAGCAGTGGATGGAAATGCTTTTTTGCCATATCCGACGACTGACTGTGTTACAATTAGTGATGCTATCGGATCTCATGTGGCTTGGCCTATGCACTTGATGAAACTGCATGTTCAGGTTATATAAGATTGTGATTTATACATTGAATCTTACCTTTCAAAATTCTTTAGTACTACTTAACATATCTAACAGTGATATATTTGCAATTCTTAGAGTGTTAGAAAAAACACAAAGAAGCATAAAAAGATGATGCCTTCATTAGATCCTTCGACTGTGCCAACAGCACTATACATGGTGTATTGTTACTCTAAAATCAAGACTACTGCTGGTGGATTGATATCAATTACCTTGGACAATGGTGTGTTTGGACGTGAGAGTTTATTGCATGTTAATCTTGAGGACATTGATCCATTTTGTCGGCTGGAACCAATCTCCTATACATGTATAGCTGTTTACATATGGTAAGCATTTCATTCGTATTTAATTTGTTTAATACCAAAGTTTTTTTTTCACATGGATATTAAGTATTGTGTTTTTTTTTTTTGTTAATTTTAGGTATTTGTACCAGAAAATGAACAAGGAGAAGTTTAAATTTGTGGATCCTTGTGGAACAGCACATATTCCATCTGTAAAGACAGATACAAAGTCTAAGGATTCACAATTAAGCAAAAGGGCAAGTTTTCTCGGTAAAAGACTCATCGGTACACATATTAATCAACTTGTGTTGGCACCATGTAATGTAGGGCAAGTATGCTTTTAAGATATTAAATTTTTTAAAATTAATAAATTTCATATACTTATTATGTATGTATATACATAGGAATCACTGGATACTAACTGTCATTGACCCACATAAATCGGAGGTTTGCTTGTTGGATCCTCTTTTTGCGGGCATTCATGATACCCCGTGGAGACTAGTTGTTGAAATGTAAGTTTTTCTCCATATTATTAAGGTAGATATATTATTTTTTGTTAAAACAATCTCGTTTTTTTTTAAGGGCTCTGCACATTTTTAATTCTTCAATTGGAAAAAGAGTAAATCAAATCAATTGGAATGTAATTGAGGTATGAAAAGTATTCATTTGTAGTATTCATAAATAATTTATAACAAACCATGTGTTTTATAATGAGTTTTGTTCCTAACTTAGGCTCCTAAGCAACCCGACTCATGTCAATGTGGTTTTTTTGTACTTCGCTACATGAGACAAATTGTCAAATTTGAGGGCACAGTAGAAACATGTTCGATGCAGCCAATGGTAATATTTATATGCAGACATAATTTTTCATTACTTTAATAATGTATTTTGTAATTCATAGTTCATGGAGAAAACTTATTCGAAAGCGAAAATTGATGAAGTGCGGGAAGAGTGGGCTTTACGCGTGCAATCATATATAGTTGAGTAGAAAGTGCGGGAAGCTTCTTTTGATCGGTGACAGCGGTGCGTTTTTTTTACTCAAATTGACAAATTTAGCAGGATTTTTTGTTATTTAGTTTCCTGCCTGCGGATATGAATTAAGTGAACCATTGTCTGCATTGTTGTGTGGTTTCAGCTGCATTTGATGATACATAATTGTTGTGTTTCTGCATTCATTGTGGTTAGGAGGATATTGATCTCTTGTTTGCTCATTTGTGGAGTATCACCAATTTCATTTAGAATGATTTCTATAAATGATATACTTCAATAGTTCATAATTATATTTTTGTATATTGGTTAAAGTTTTGTTTCCTTGATGATAATTTATTTTCTTTGAATGTGAAGCTTGATCTTCAATGTGAGCCACTTTCATTCATCAGTTGTGAACCAAGGAATGGAGGGGAGATATGTTACTGCAAGAGAATATCAAATGTGCTGCTCAAGACTATTTGATTATTATGATGATTTAGTAGTTAATTAATTTAGTTATTGAACACTATTGGTACTTGAATTTATATTGATGTAATGCATTTTAAAGATTATTGCAATGATTGGCAAGTAATGATATGAACTTTTGAATTTTTAGATTTAATGTTATTTATATTAAATTTTATTTTTATTTTAATTAAAGTATAAAAATCGTACTACAGGTTTATTAAAAAAAAATATAATATTGCAATTAAATATTGAAAAAAATTGAGAAAAGAAAGCGGTTATTACCCGCTATGTTCTTTACTTTTAATAGCGGGTAATACCCGCTCTTATATCTGAAATAAACCGCCGTAATAGATTTTAAATTAATAACTGATAAAAGCGGTTTTTAATATACAACAGCGGGTATTACCCGCTATTGAAAGTAATTTTAATAGCGGTTAAAATCCGCTGTTTTAGATTTTATGAGTTAACAAATTAAGAAGATATGATGGCGGTTTTTAAGATACGATAGCGGTTAAAAACCGTTGTTAAATGTAGATATAATAGCGATTTTTAACCGCTGTTGTTCGGCGCCACTTTTAATATCACCATGTTCAACAGCGTTTTTTTCACCCTTTTAATGGCGGGTAAAACCCGCTATCTATCAGCGAATTTGTCATAGTGCTAAGTGATGACTCGGATTTCTAGAATATCGAAATTATATTTTGGAAAACTGGGGTGTTACACAATTGATATCTATCATTAAGAATATAACAAACACAACCAAAGACATGAAAATACTTCAAGTTAAGTTTTTTGTTATTTAGAATTTCATATGGAGTATTTGTAGATCCAAATGAATAAAAACTCTATTTATTATGTGACAAGCAGTGTTTAGTACTTCAGCCCAAAATTTCTTAGAAAGATGTTTTGGCAAAAGCATTACTCTAGCCATTTCTTGTAGAGTTCTTTTCTTTCTTTCAGCAATATCATTTTGTTGTGGTGTTTTAGGTGAAAAAAAACTCTTGATAAATTCCTTTACACTCAATAAATTCAGTGAATGCACTATTTTCAAACTCTCTTCCATGATCAGACCTTATTCTATTGATCTTGGAGTTTAAAATATTTTTGAATCTTTTGTAAAGAGTTTTGAAAGTTGAAGCATCAGATTTTTCTTTAAGAAATTCAATCCAAGTATATCTAGAGTAATCATCAAATACAACAAATGAGTATCGTTTACCACATATACTCTCAGTTTTCATTTGACCCATAAGATCCATGTGAAGAAGTTCAAAACAATGTGTTGTGGAACAATGTGACAACACTTTATGAAACATCCTGACTTGTTTACCATTTTTACAAGGACTACAAACATTGCTATTCTCAATTTGAAGTTTAGGTACACCATTTACTGCACCTAATCTTATCAGTTTTTTAAAATTTCTATAATGTGCATGTCCAAGTCTTTCATGCCATAAAATATTTTTATCAGATTTCACATTATTGCATGTTTTGTTTGATTTCAATTAGATAACAATTATCAATAGTCCATGACCAATCATTAAACAATTATCATCTTTATTCAACACATAACATGAATTCTTATCAAACTTAACACGTAGATCATCATCACATAATTGAGTAATGCTAATCAGATTAGCAAGTAATCCTTCTACATGCAAAACATTTGTCAATTTTCAAAAACCTGAAACATTTAAAGTTCATTTACCAACAACTTTACCATTTGCACTACTACCATAAGTAACATGTCCTTCATTACATGATTTATAATCAATTAAAAAAATCAATATTTCCAGTCATATGTCTAGAACATCCACTATCAAAATACCAAGAACTCCAACATATGCATTCAAAGATGTATATACTACATTAAATGACATATTAGATTCATAGTTCCAAGAAGATTTAGTAACATGTTGTTATGAATGATATGACATTTTTGCAATACATATTTAGATTGTAGATTTCTTTTTAACTTCAAGAAATATGGACGGATATGACCTTTACCTGAACAATAATGACAAACGAAATCTCCTTTAAATTTAGACTGAGACTTCTTTGATTTTGAGTCACTAATAGTGTGTTTGACTTTTGACTTCACAAACTCAATAGGTTTATCGTGCATCAAGTGTTTAGAAGAATCATTACCATAATCAAGATCTGTTGTACCTGAGTTTCTCATCACCAAAACCTCATCAAGCTTTTCTTTACCTTTTGTAAATTTTTTAAAACTCAAAGTTGATCGTTTTAATTGCTCATTTAAATTTTCAATCTTCAAATCCTACTGAGTGAGAATACCTTTCAGCTTGATTAATGAATCTCTCAAGTCAGAATTCTCCAAATTCATGGATTTGAGAATCTGACTTTGAGATTCAACTTCTTTAGCTAACTTTTGACAATTGCCTTCACAATCCTTGTGATCAAATGAATTTATACATGTCTTCAAAAATAAACTCGTAAAACAGTTCACATCTAATCTTGTCTCAGATATGAGAACATTTGTTTCAACATCAGAATAATAATCATCCAGATGATCATCAAGAGTATCATCATACTCAATTTTGGCAGAAAAAACATATTCTTCATTCATTGTAGAAACATCTTCATCTTCAGAATCATCACTTAGAGTAGCATTTAGATTAAGTCTTTTTCTCAACCTTGTATAGCACATTCATTTGCATAATGTCCATAACCAGTACCTGCATCACATTTAACAACTTTTCTATATTCAAGATCGTATCTTTGTCTATTACCACTGTTAAATTTCTTAGGTTGATTAAATCTATTTCTTTGATATGATATTTATTGAGTATTATTGACTTCTGCTTTTTAACCTATTAGCTTTATTATTTAGAAAAGAATTAAATTAATTAGTTAATAAAGTAATGTAATCAGAAGTGTTGAAGCATATATCAACAACATCAGTATTCGAGTCTAATTCAGTGACATAAGAAGATTTTCAACACTAGACGAAGCTTTACCTTTGAAAACTAAAACATTTTTATCATTTGATGACTCTGCTTTTTGAGTAAAAATTGGTTTCATAAGTTTTCAAAATACTTATAAGTTCATTTTGACTCATAGAATCAATGCCTTTAGCTTCTTCTATAGCATGAATTTTAGCATCAAAATGCTTTGGAATCTGTTGGGACAATCTGAGTATTTTGATTAGATCCCAAAACCCTGATGAATTTGCCTAAGTATAGTTTTCAGGATAAAATAGTTCAGGATAGTTAGGTTAGAAATTCAGTACAGGAGGACCATGCTAAAGACTGAAGAATATTGGAGTCAACCCAATTTACTGAAGTCTGAAGCGTAAAACATTCTGAAGGAGTCAGTCAGTCTCGCTGAAGATTGTCTGTTCTGAAGCTGAAGATCGAAGCCTGCTGATTCATCCTGAAGTCATTCCTGAAGTACCATTGTCTGATGTTTCTACTGAATACACTAAGCATGTTCAGGACAGAACTCAGTCAGTGAAGAGTAAAGTGTTACCTATCAGGCTGTGCTGAATGCACATAGGACCTGACTAAGGCCTTGGCTCAGTTCACCTGAATCATGTAAGTCCGAAGCAAAAAGGTAACACATACTGAACTGAATAACCTATCAGGCTGTGCTGAATGCACGTAGGACCTGACTCA
>JAPKLY010000221.1:371552-446081 GCA_026898435.1 Prunella vulgaris | reverse complement strand
GAATCCTGACTGAGTGCGTTAGAGCATTTTTCTGAGTCTTTCAGAAAAATCTGACATCAGTGTATTCCCCCCCATACACTGATTTAACTCGTTTCGGGACCAACAGAATCATATGTAAAATTTTATGTACTAACCTTGTGTTGGATAGAGGCTCACCAAGTGAATGAGATTCGTTGAAAATCTCAGTAATTCTTTCATTGTAAGATGAACTGTTCTCATTTTCTTTCATTATGAGATTTTCAAACTTTGTTCCAAGCATTTGAAGCTTTGCCTTTGAACACTCTTAGAGTCTTCACAATACTCTTGTAACCGATCTCAAGCATCCTTTGCTAAGATGCAATTCAAAATGATTTTAAATATTGATATATCAGTAGATGTAAAAATGGCATTAAGGGCTTTCGAATTGTAACTTGCTAAGGTTACTTCTTCATTCGTTCAATCTAGCCCTCTTTTGATTGTAGCTTCATTGTCATCATCCGCTGGAGTTCTAGGTTGATTTCACCCGTATAACACACTTCTCCATGCACGTTCATCAATAGATTTGATGTACATCCTCATCTTAGATTTCCAATATGCTTAATTTGTACCATCCAAGATATGAGGTTTGATTGCAGGGGTTAAAGGATATTCCATTACTAAAATCGACACAAAAATACACATAAACACAGGATCTAAACTAAGTGTATCTAGTTTATGGCTCTGATGCTAATTGAAGGTGTGTGTGTGTGTGTGTGTATTCTGTTTTGCATAATGTATCAAGAATGCTGAAATAAAATAGAAAATATTAACATAACGAAAGACTTAAACAGAAATTGCAAATGGAATTCAAAAAAAATTCATACACTATAAATAGTGTATGAGAGCCTCATGGCAAAATTTCACTAAATTGAATAGTGATACAAACAATAAACAATCAAATTTGACACATGAGATCTAAATAGAGAACATCCTCCTTAAATACAATCCATGAAGTGTAAGGCCAATTTATCTCTAGGATAATCATGACTCTATAGAAGGTTTTGTATTGTAATGCGCACAAGCTATTAAACAATACTGTTGTGAAGCGCACGAGCTATCAAACAATGTGAAGAACCACTGTATCTAGGACCTAGACTTGCGACATATATATCTCGATCGGGTTGGACTCTCATATTGTGTTTCTATACGTCTTCTATTTATAGAGTATAGTACTGCACGTAAGGGACTTGTAGACCACAATTATTTGTGATTTAAAACCTCCTACCACTAAACTCCACTAACTTGGTAACCGCATATGAAGTCTTCAACTCCCCACTCTAAATTCTGCAACGCTTGACCAAAACCGAGTTGATCTTCGACCTGCATGTTTAAACATTGAAAGATAATATATAATAATCGGAGTTAGTGTTTAAGAAAAATGACAAATTTTGATGTTGTCATAATATGTTGCAACATATTGCACAACACTAAGCAGAACATCAACAAGAAGTATAAAAAATTTGGGGCAATGATACTATGCTATAATTATTATAGATTTTATTTACCCTAACTTTTGATATTCCTAATGAATATTTTGATACACTTGACTAAATATTTAATACTTTAAATAATTTAATGATAAACTTATCATGAGACATTTTCATATAAAACTACTATAATACTTAATCCTCACGGACTCTTTAGGAGCAGAACAAATAATAGACAAAAGAGAGGTTAACCTCAGGCATAATGGGAGGACTGTGAAGAGGATCCTGGAAGAAATGCGGGTGACGTTAACGACACAAATTACCTACATCCCACGTAAAAAGAATAGGCGAGCTCACCAGTTAGCTGCTTTGGCGATTGAAGCCCCATATTCTCTGGATTGGATCGGAGAGCTGATTTCAAAACGAATAAAGAAGCTACATATTGATATTTAGTGGATGAGTATGTCTTTCTTCTTTGAAAAAAAATTACATAAGTTGACAATATTATTAAAAAATCTATTGATGGAAAATTAATTGGCAGATCATACCTTGGTAGTAATATAATCAAGTGTAAGCTCTACTAATTAATTTACTTACTACCCCTTTGTGTGTGCCCGTCTCCACTGGCTAGAATGGAGAGTATGTAAAACTCGGAACGGTGGCCTAATATCCACATGATCATAACCCTAAACATCACCCAAATTGACATTATACCCAACGTACGTATATCACCCTCCAAATAAAATCTTTCGACAAGGAATAATCTTTCCGTTTAGAATATTTATATTAAAGGGCCGCCCGGCTTAAGAAAACACTCCAAAAGTTCTAATTCTTCGATCGTCAACGACATGTGTTGGTGCAAAGACACTTGTTAAAAAGGCCTGCTTCTCTGCATCAGAGGGAACCTCCTTTGCAACAAAAGTCAAAAGAAGAATCCTTTTGGCAAAAAATAAATAAAATAATAATAAACAGCCTTTAAGGTCTTCACATGTTCGTAAAGTTTCCCCGTCTGCAGTTGAAGAATCATCGTGACAAAGTTATCTCAAAATTTGTAATTTAAATTTAACTGAGTAACCTCAATGAAATTGCTACAATTCTGACCTAATTTTAACTAAAACTTTCAACCTAAGGGTTGTGTATCGATGGAGTTAATTTGGTCAATGGAATTTAAATTCACAACCTAAATAAACTCTACTTGTTCGGGTAAAAAATTCAAACTGGTGGATTTCAAACACTTTGCTTTTATCATGGTTCAAATTGGGAGAATTTTAAATACTTAGCAAAACCATTAAATTTGAAATCCATTGATTCTTAAATCTATCCATTTTCAAATTTCGTGTATTTCAAATGATTTCATCTAATCACAATCTAGATGTTTTTTATATTATTTCGTGAATCATACAAACGGTCAAGAAGTATATTAGGTTGTGTTTGGATTGAATCAAATACAAAAGATTTGAAAATTAATGAATTTAAAATTTTATGGATATCAAATAACATGATTTTATTAAGTAATTGAAATTCCTTTAATTTGAATTCAGATCGAAGCTAATTATTTGAATATCTTACCCAACACAAGCAGAGACGGTGGAGTGAATGAGAATGTGGAGAGGGTGAGAGAGAAGAAAATGCTTTGAAGAAATTCTAGAAAATAAGAGGGATAGAGAAGATTCACACTATATACCACTCCACACACACACACACACACACACACACACACATATATATATATATATATATATATATATATATATATATATATATTAAACACTCCATATTTATTAATTATTAGATATATTCACCTTTTTAATGCATCCATAATCCATCTTATTTTTTATAAATTTTTATTGAGCAATTAACTAAATTCTAATAGTATATATTAATCGACATAAATTTTTTTATTTGTCCACAAAAAATTCAACATATATATATATATATATTTTAAATTTAATTTTAATATAATAAAAAAAAATAAAGTAAATATATTTTGAGTGAGTACATCTACTAAAGTCTAAAATTGGAGGGTATATAGGTGGGTACTTTAATAAATAAATTAACCAGCAGTACACCAAAAAAAAAGTGATACATGGCAAGACATATGGACACTAAATGCCCCACTGAAAGTGCGTATCTTTGCATGGAAACTGGTGAATGAAAGTATTGCTGTAGAAGCCAATTTATTTAAGCATCATGTCGTGTCAAGCGATGTGCAAAACGTGTGGGACGGATTGGTGAGATATAACTCATGCTCTGTTATTATTCTCAAAGATAAAACATATGTGGAAGAAAATCAGGCTGTCGAAATTTGTGAAGCATGCTAGGGGAAGAGAAGCTGGAGAGGCTCTAAGGTTTTTAGGTGAGAAGCAAGAAGGGAGGAGATAGTGGCAGTTTTATGGGGTATCTAGAAGAAGCTATGCAACATTAAGCTTAGAGAGATGGAAGAGGAATAATTGAGAAGCTTATTTCTGTTGATTGGGCAAAATATTTCTTGTACAATTACCAACAGGTGCTTGGTGACCATGGGGGAGGCCAAGAAAATGTTGGAGATGGCAGACGGCGCGGTAAAGGGCTACCGTGCCTGAAGACATATGCGGATGGAGCTTATATATGCTATTACAAATGAGGCTGGAAAACTAATCCTTGAACCTCAACTACATGCAGAGTTGGAAGGAATTGTGGAAGGATTACTAGCTGTCAAAAAATGCAACAAAAGAATATATTAATCCTCACGGACTCTTTAGAAGCAGAACAAATAATACACAAAAAAGAGGGGGGGGGGGGGGGCAAAGAAGATCCTGGAAGAAATTCGGGTGACATTAACGTCACAAAGTGCCTACATCCCACGCAAAAAGAATAGGCGAGCTCACCAGTTAGCTGCTCTGGCGATGGAAGCCCCATACTCTATGGATTGGGTCGGAGAGCAGATTCTGAAACAAATAAGGAAGCTACATACTGACGATATGTAATTGTGAATTGTGATATTTAGTGGATGGGTATGTCCTTCCTCTTCTAAAAAATAAAATAATAATATTATTAAAAAATCAATGGATGGAAAATTAATTGGCACATCATACTTGGTAGTTGGTAAGTGCAAGCTCTACTGACCTTTGTATGTGTCCGGTTCCACTAGCCAGAATCAGAATGGAGAGTCCATGTAACTCGTTGGCCTAATATCCACACCATAATCCTAAATATCACTCAAATTTACACTATACCCAACGTTATTCACCCTCTAAATAAAATCTTTCGACAAAGAATAACCTTTCCATTAAGAATATTTATACTAACAACATCATCACAACTGGATTTAGAGCATTCAGCTTCAGTTACCGCTAAAGATGTGACACACAAAAGATAAAGATACTTCGATATTACCAAACCTCCAGCAATTGTGTTTTATCAGAACCAAAGCAAAACTCCAACATTTTTCCATGTATTTTCATCTATTCCTAACCTGCATGATAAAGTGGAACGAACGAAACTAGTTTTTGACCTCATATTTTATTCACAAGCCAAATAAGTAACTCATATATATTCATCTTTCTGCAACACTGTCCAACACAAAAGCTACATAAACTAAACTAATCCAGTTACATAGGAGGAGCAGGGCCATCTGGCTTAAGAAAACACTCCAAAAGTTCTGATTTTTTATCAAGAGCATGTGGTGGTGCAAAGACACTTGTTAAAAAGGTCTGCTCCTCTGCATCAGAGGCAACTTCCTTTGCAACAAAAGTCAAAAGAAGAATCCTGTTGGCAGAAAAAACAGCCTTCAAGGTCTTCACATGTTGGTGAACTTTCCTCGTCTGCAGTTGAAGAATCATCATCATGACAAAGTTATAACCAAATTTGTAATTTAAGTTCAACTGAGTAACCTCAATAAACTTGCAACAATTCTGACCCAATTTTAACTAAAACTTTCAACCTAAGGTTGTGTTTCAATTGAGTGATTTGGGTCAATGGGCGAGGAGTTTTGCATTTAACATAATTTGACAATAATATTAGACAATCTATGGATGGAAAATTAACAAGGAGAGGAGATGATACCTTAGTAAAAATATAATCAAGTGCAAGCTCTATTGATTTATTGATTACTTCTTCGTAGGTCCCAGGCACCACTGGCCAGAATGGAGAGTACATAAAACGCGGTGGCCTAATATCCACCTCATAACCCTAAATTGACAACCAAATCAACATCATACTGCTTAGCAAACAATATTCATAACAATTTCAACCAGCGAACAACTCAAACAATTTATTCTAAAGTGAATTTGCCAATCACACAAATATACATACCCAAATAACATTTAGAACAATCGATCGAGAAGGAAATGAAATAATTAATTTTTATAAAAAACGAGAGAAATGGGGGAATCGCAGAAATATATATACCCAAACAACGTTTAGAACAATCGATCGATCGAGAAGGAAATTAAATAATTAATTTTTTTTAAAAAAACGAGAGAAATGGGGGTACATACCCTGCTGTTTCGCACTTGATCAAGGAATTTCTTCATGGTCCGGGGATTGAATTTGATTTCACGACGGACTCCAATTTCGTCTTCGTCGTCGGAATAGTAACATGTGATTTCATCGCTATGTTCATCGTCTTCCCAATAAAACTTCGTCATGAATGGATGAAGCATACCATATTTGTATTGCGGACATTTTTTCAATGGAGGCCAATCCTTTTCCATGGCAGCATGGACGCCCACGGATCCTCTCCATTTCTTTCTCTTAATTTCCTGTGAATCTTTCGCGGCAGCACCCTGTGAATCTTTCATGGCAGCACGGACGCATCCTTTCCATTTCTTTTTCTTCATTTCTGTGAATTTCGGAGAGGAAGGGAAAATAAAAGGGTTATGAAAGATTAGACTTATACGTATAACCACTCTATATTTATTAATTATGGTCCTTTACATATTAATTTAAAAAAGTAGCAATATTTATAAATTTGTTCACAATTTTTGCACAGAAGAATAATTTTTTCTGCACAGAAATTTATTTGTAATTTGTGTCAATTTTGTAAACCATTTTGTAATTTTCCCTATTAAATTAATTATTAATTATTAGATATATTTACCTTTTCATTATTTTTGTCTTCAATGTATCCATAATTAATTTTTTAAAATAAAATTTTATTGAATAATTTACTAAATTCTAATAGTATATATTTGTGAACAGAAATTTTTATTGTCCATAAAATATTGAATATATATTTTTTAATTTAATTTTTATAAAAATATAGTAAATATATTTAGAGGGGATATTTTATTTTAATCTCTTATATTTATGAGTTCTAATTTATGTTATCACCATATCTCTCAATTTTTAAATTCTTAAAATTTTATAATTTATACATTTAAATTTTAAATTTTAATTTTACTATTTCAATTTTAATATTTTAGTAAACATATTAAAATTTCTTAAATTTTTTATTTAAATTTAAAATCATATTACTGTGTTTAAAATTTACTAACCTTATATAAATTTTAATAGTAGATGTAATAGCAATTGTTACAGATATTTTGCTATTATACATACTTAAATTATAAAAAACACAAATACAATTGTATTTATTTAAGTTTTATATTTTGATGGAGGCTTTAGTTACTGAATGATCCTTACTATATTAAGTGCCTATTTTAAAATTCTAAAATCAACTTATAAAATAAATATTTTATATTAAAAATTCTCTCTCACAGTTTTTGAAAAAAATTATTTTAAAAATTATTTTGTTGAATTTTAAAACAGGCATTAAATTTCACGTGACGTCTAATTGTTCATATGTTAGTATAGTGATTTATATTTTTAATTAAATTTAATATATACATTCCAATTATATAAATATGCATTTTTTAATTAGACCATGAGTGATTGATTTTTAAAGTAATTTTATTTCTTCAATTTTAAAAAGTTATAATCTCAATTATTTGATCACCCCAGTTTTATCAATTATAATTTTTAATTGTGACTAAATATGTGGGATGTGATTTAATAATTATGTTATAACGTATAATAACAATCGGAATTAAGAATTATGTGGACATAACTGCACGAGTTTAATAGTTGAAAATGTCATACTAAAATTAAGGAATTCCTAATTTGCGGTTAACAAAATTTCAAAATTAAAATTATGATTTGCAATATCTTCCAACATTTTTTTGAAAACAAAATTCATTAACCAATATCAAACGTTATTAACATTCAAATAAATCATAAATTAATTCATAACAATAATTATCAAAGCAGATTCCTTTAATAATTCAATTTTCATCTAAAATTCCTCTCATTCAAAATTTTTATTTTTTCATCAACTTCTCTTTTGTCTTTTTTTTTTTTTCTTTAAAAATAAAATAAAAATGTAACGCCCACATTAATATTTGCAAAGCACGTGACGCACTTTTCCCTTCAATAAATATAGCATTGCCTTCTCCGCCCCATCCATAGTGGCCCCCACCCACCCCTCTCATAATATATATACGTCCTCCATCTCCATTGTGGTGTCTTGTTCATAAGTTTTTCGTTGTACACATCGACCAAACACCCACAAATACAATTTTGTATCCTGGGATCAATGGGTGTATTCAAGGATAAAGGCGTGGTGTACAGGCCAGTCGATGAGTTTGACCTCGGTCCAAACAGCGATGAGTTCTATCTCACTGCAAATGTCAAAGGTTTATTAATTATCAACTATATATATATATATATATATTCATCCTTTAACTAATTAATTACCGTTTTATATATATATCAATTATTCATAATCAGCAAAAATATATAATTATATATAGTCTTTTATGCACAAGCATGCGGTGTATATATATATATATATAATATGCTCTGTGTGTGTGTGTGTTTGAGTATGTGTATGAAGGTAGAAAAGGTTCAAGTTAACACGAATTTTTCAAATTAATGTTATAAAGTGGACATTTTAAATAGTGTCAAATGAATTTATGTTGCTTAATTAGCTGCACACTCATCATTATACATGAATATATATATATATATATATAATATATATATATGTATCGTGAAATAGAATTCGTTTTTTTTTAATCATGGAGTCAATTTTAGTGAAGAAATGAGAAGTTCAATAATTATATATATCACTAAAATTTAATGACAAAAATTCTGTCACTGTAAATTCTCTAGCAAATAACAAGAAATTACGATCTTTAACGGTAATAAACGATCTTAAGTGTGTTGTTTTCTGTCAATTTAATTAGAAAAACTATAATAATAGAATTTGCGTCATTAGTTTAATATAGTATTAATTTCCTGTAGACTCACTAGGAATATTAGAGACCGACATAATATTTGTGAATGGTTTTTGGTTCTTTTGCAAATTGTAACAGAAAGCTGGTGAAAAAGATTTGAATTTAAAGCATGCATTGAATATATTGCGGCATATATGGATTTAATTGCATAAGGTGGTTGATACATTTGTTGTTTTTTTGTACTGTATATATAGGAGGCCTACATTTTCATGTTAGCAATCAATTAATTTTGTTTTTGTTTTCTTGTAAATATAAAATAAAATATAATATATATAGCTCCACGGATGGCTGGACTCTTGGTGAAAGTATTTGCTTGGATATTGGAGTTACCTGTTTTGGGAGCCATATTAGTCTACTTCCTGAAGAAGAACAATCTAATTCAAAAGGTAATTATTTCTCCCTCTTATTTGATTTTTACCAAATAATCTTGATAGGAGTAGATATTATGTGAGTAATATTCACCGTAATAATACGACATATTTTATTTCACGCAATAACACACATTTTGGTGTGTAGTGTTAATTTATATGCATTGTAGTGTTAGTTCATATGCAGTATGGTGTTAGTTCATATACAATATGATTTTAGTTCATTTACTATGTCATACTATGTGTGGTGTTAATTTATATATAGTGTGGTGTTAGTTTTTATACATTGTCGTGTTAGTTCATATACAATATTTTATGTCATTTATCTCTAAAATAATCAAATCTCAAAATACTTAGAATAAATTGTTGTTCAACATAAAATCTACTGTGTGTATCATTCACATAATAATTTGCCTATAAATATATATATATATATAAAAGTAATTAGTACTGGGAGAAAATAAAGGGGTTTTAGTTAATTAATGAATTAAAATTATGAAAGTAAAGATTGATGTAATGAGATTTAATTAAGGTGGGATATTGCTGTACATCATAATCTAGGGACTTGATCGGCTGTAAATTAATTGTTGTCATATATATAATATATATGAGTAAGTTCTATAAACTGATCAAATTCATCAATTCTTTTAACTATAATATTGTTATGAATATAAATTATTATTGTTAAAAAATTAGCATAAAATATTTTTAAACAAGAATAGTTGATATAATGCATAACAATGATACTTTAAAATATCAAACTTGAGTGAACTCAAATTTACAAAATAATTTGTAAAAAAAATAAAATTATCAGAGATATTCAAGAATATTTTTTAAGGTCTTTAATAATATGAGTGGTAATTTAAGGACTACATGTATGTATTTTGACAGGCTATTAATATCTTTTGGCGCAATGTTGAACAACAAATAAATGATTGGTGGCAAATAGAATTTTTGAATATTTAACTCGTAAATTTGCCCAAAAAATTTTTTTTAATTAACATATTTGACATTGATAAAAAAATAATTATTGACCTACATTTATATTTCAAAATGTAAACATACATTCCTCATGCATCTTAGTTACATGGCTTTTAAGAAAATATTACCCAAAGAAATTAACATCACATGATAACTACTCAAATTCCCAAGAGGTTAGCCTAAAAGGTGGGAATTTAAGATTTAAAAATATATTTTTCTCTAAATATCATATTCATATCCATACATTCATTCAAAATTTTAATTTGCTTTAAGTTGAATTCACTATAGTAGAACTGATTATTTAGTTCCTCAATCAAACAAAACACACTAAATAATCAATCCCACTAAAACATGATTATTCCTACAAAAATATGAATATTTTGGCAGGAATAATCCTACTGATTATTCCTACAAAACACACCTGATGAATTATGAATCCTCTAAATCAGTTCATCCTTGAGCTCTTAATCCCGTCATATAAAAATTACATCAATATCAATATGCAACTCCAAAATTAAAAAAACTAAAATAATTACTGCGTGCCACTTGTAATTAATTATTATTTGGGCTAAATTATTTGGAACAACATATGGACCACAAATACATTAAAATAGGCTATGGAAGATTGGCTAATTTTTTGGAGATATATATTGTTCAGAAATAAGTACTCTTTCGTATTCGTTACACCTTAATTATCGTATATGGGATGCTACAAATATGTACTAATGTTACAATTGGACAAAACGTTTTTTTTCTTTTTCTTTGGTATCATGTCAATTTTGTTGATATTATCAATGTGGTATTTGAAGTGTGAACAAATTTTGGAATACTGTTTCCTACCTAAGCTCATTGTTAGGTACAGATCATTTATTATTCTTTTCTCAAAATTGTAAATAAACACACTCTCTCTCTCTATATATATATGAGATGATACAGACTTTCACATTGCAACAAGAAAAAACAGCTATTCTCTTATTGAGTGTGTAGCAATTGAAGGCAGTAAACGAAATTCAATTATGAATTTAGGCAAAATTTAATGTGAACTAAGTTTCATCAAGAAACTCGTTTACATTTTATATGTATTTTGAATAATATTAACTTTTTTTATTTAAATGTACTAATTTTAATATATGTAATAAAAATAATTAATATCATTTTAAATTGTACTATAAAACTAAATTACAAATGACTTGCTATAAAGAATGGAAATTAAGCCAAACTAAAGGAAAAAAATTTATATAGAAATTTCTAAGGATAGAAATTTCCAAAAATAGATTAAAAAATATTAACAACTCACGCGCTCAGCCCGCCAACCCAACACACGCATATGCCTTTGCCCAGGTATGCATGGTTAATCCCTTCCTTCTGTTGTACCCTCACCCGCCTCCCCTCCCAGGCCGAGGCCCAATAGACTAGTTAAATATTTTATTTATTTATTATTATTGTAAATTTAAAAATAAATTAAATAATATTATATAATAAATTTAAAAATTTGCTTTCAATTTATGTTAGTATAGTAGCACACATTTATCAATATAGTAGCACACATTTATTCATATAGTAATACAAATTGGAGAGCAAATATATGTTACTATTAGAGCGAATGCGTGTTACTATCTTATAAAATGTTATTATTGTACACATATTCATTTGTTTTTATAGAATAAATAATTTTTCACATAATGCAAAAGAAAATTATGTGTTACTTTAAGAATAAATATTGATTATTCACAAATATTTATTTATTTTTATGGAAATAATTTTTTTTTAATATAATAACATGTATATTACATGAAACAATATACCTAGATTTTAAGGGATGATGAATAAATTAAGAAACACATATTTATTATCATAAAAATATATTTTGCTCATATAGTAACACACATTTGCCCATATAGTAACACAAATTGGGAGACAAATGTGTGTTACTATTAGAGCAAATATGTGTTACTATCTTATAAAATATTATTATTTTACATATATTTATTTATTTTTATAGAATACATATTTTTTTACATAATGCAAGACCAAAATGTGTGTTACTATAAGAACAAATATTAATTAATCAAAAATATTTATTTATTTTTATGGAAATAATTATTTTTTTAATATAATATCATATGTATTACATGAAACAATATACCTAGATTTTAAGGGATGATGAATAAATTAAGAAACACATATTTATTATCATAAAATATATTTTGCTCATATAGTAACACACATTTGCCCATATAGTAACACAAATTGGGAGACAAATGTGTGTTACTATTAGAGCAAATATGTGTTACTATCTTATAAATATTGTTATTTTACATATATTTATTTATTTTTATAGAATACATAATTTTTCACATAATGCAAGACCAAAATGTGTGTTACTATAAGAACAAATATTAATTAATCACAAATATTTATTTATTTTTATGGAAATAATTTTTTTTTTAATATAATAACATATGTATTACATGAAACAATATATGAAGATTTTAAGGGATGAAGAATAAATTAAGAAACACATATTTATTATCATGAAAATATATTTTGCTCATATAGTAACACACATTTGCTCACAAATTGGGAGACAAATGTGTGTCACTATTAGAGCAAATATGTGTTACTATCTTATAAAATATTGTTATTTTACATATATTTATTTATTTTTATAGAATATATAATTTTTCACATAATGCAAGACCAAAATGTGTGTTACTATAGGAACAAATATTGACTATTCACAAATATTTATTTATTTTTATAGAAGTAATTATTTTTTTCATATAATAACATATGTATTACATGAAACAATATACCTATATTTAAATGTATGATGAATAAATTAAAAAACATATATTTGTTCTCATAAAAATATATTTTGTCCTTATAGTAACATACATTTACCCATATGGTAAAACAAGTTGGAAGACAAATATATGTTACTATAAGAAAAAATGTGTGTTACTGTAAAATTAAATATGTGTTATTATATGTATAAATATTTATTTATAATATAATATTACATATATTTTAATCAATACAATAATTAAAAAAAAATATTAAAATAAACTTAAAAAAGAAAAAAAAGCTATTTATAGTTGAGTGGGATTGAGGGTGGGGGTTAATGAATTTCGTGAGTTTGTTGTGTTTGGGGGTGAGGGAGGGGGGACGGGCTGAAGTATTGTTGCGTGAATGAGAATTTGACAATATGCTTGTGGGCCTCTTTCACCTTTTATTCTATATTTAAGTAATTTATATTGTAGAAATTTTTACCCAAATATTGCTCAAACTAAAGTACCTATAATTGAAATAAAGTAACGAAGAAGTATATATGTAGGAAATAAATTTCATTAATTTCAAATTTTTTTGCATATTATGTGTATATAATTATTCTATTAAAATATATTAATTTAATAATGATAATATTGTATATATAATAAAAATAATAATACCATTTAAAGTAGTTTTAGAAGAGACTCACTCCTTAATTAATATCTAGAGTTTATATATGTGATGTGAGCATATAATTAATGTGGGTAAAAACAGAGTATATATGTATGTTAATAATTATTTATACAAAAATAAAGATTACATGTGTAATTAATTTGCTGATCATCTGTTGCACATATATACCAATATTGCAGCTTGTGTCGATTGCGGAGATACAAGAACCACCCCTCTTTGTTCCTTTGCACCCATATCAAGGTTAGATCATGCATATATACATATATATATATATTTACTAAATTATATTTTAATAAGTATCATTTATTGAATATTTTTTTTATAATCTGAACAGGTATGTGCGAAACTAAGTCAAATGATATAATTGATTACTTTTAACGCTTTATGTGAGTGAGACTGGAAAAAAGAACAAATATCTATATCTCACTTATCTGAAGATTAAAATAAAATTGTTAAAAAATAAAAAAAAGTGCCAAATGTAATTGGTTATTTTAGGAATAATATTCTATAATTTTAGGAAAAACTTGTTTTCTTTGTTTTGAGGGAGGGGTAAAACTGTAAAATAGTTGGTGCATAGAAAGAAACGATAATGTAAGTTGACGTATTAACTTATATTGTACTTTTGAATTTATTTATCTTGTTCTATTTTTTACTTGATTTAAGTGTTATTTAAGTTAATTTAATTGAATAATTTATTTAAATATATATTTTTAATATTAATTATTTAGTTTATATCAATATAAAAACTAATAAATGAATGTATAATAAACAAAAAATTCTCCATAATAAATATACTTTTAGAACTGTTCTAATAGAGATGGCTTGGGGAAGGGGTGTTGAACGGTCACTGAGAATGCCAGGGTAAAAAAGGGTTTGGCTCTTTTTTTTTTTTTCAAAAATTAATTTAATTTTTAAATAAACAATTTGTTTGATTACTTTTATAATTTTAATAATTATAAAATGTTCTTTGTAAAATAAAAAACGTGAAAAAAAAAGAAAAATTCAAAGAATTTAAACATTTTTTGAATTTAATAGACATTAATTTTTTAATTTAAAAAATTCATATTTTTTAGAACTATAAATATTTATATTTAAATAGATTAATTGTTTAAAAAAATAGATTAATTCTTAAAATTTATATTAATTTCTTGATTTTAACATATTCATTTAAATGTTTTCAATTTTTTTTTAAAAAAAATTGTAGATAATTGTGTATTTAGTTTTTCAAATTTACTAGATTATATGTAATATTTGCATTTAGTATTTTCAATATGTTTTGAACGGTTAACAAACATCAAGATTAATCACGCAATTACAAGTGTACTTAAATTTTATATGCATTGAAATTAGAACTGTTAAACAAAATGAGCTGCTGGTGAGGTTGATTTGGCTCGGCTTGTTAATGCTTAACTCGACTTGATGTTTTAAACAAATCAAGCCGAGTTCAAAAAAATACTTATTTGCTTAACGAGATCGGCTCGTCTCGACTAGGTAGACTCGAATAACAGGGATAATTTTGTAAATATTATATAATTTATCTTACGAACCAAATGAGCCCTTAGAGTATAAAATTATACTACCTCCGTCTCAACTCTTTCTTCCAACTTTTATTATATTCTCGTCACAAAAAATTATAAAAAGGGAACGAAAGTCCAGGGACGGAGGGGGTAATAATTTACATAATAATACAACTCTGATTCTCAAATCACTCGTACTGATGAATTGATGATGTTTTTATCTTTATTGAAGTATGTGAATATAAATATATTTAATTATAAAATTGTTGATATAATATCAGTTAAATATATTTTTTCGAGCTCAATTAGAGCTTAGAGTGATCTTCTTTTAAAACTCAACTCATTTATATTGATTCACAGATCAGGTGTTCATAAATCATAGATGAACATTCAAGTTTAACTAGTGATACAGTACTTGAGATTGTTGTTTTGAATCTTGTAATTAATTTCACAAGTTGTGTTATTACAGGAGATGTGGAAAAAGAGGTAGAATATGTAGAGGCTGGTATGCCCCCGCAAGAAAAAGTTAAACATGCTGTAGATTGTCTTGAGTCATCACCATACCTCAGTTTCCAGCGCTGGACAATAATGGATTACTGCAGGGCTTATAAATCGGGCAAAATCACCCCTACAATGGTATGTACACATAAAAACAAACCAGTAAATAATACTCACCCCGTTCCAGGTTTTTTTTCATAAACTAACTTGCATACAGTTTATATAATGTGAAGTTAAAAAAGAATTTCGGTAAAAGTCTAGAATGGTTGTGGTGGAAATAGGTAGCAGAGCGGTTCATATCGTTTGTGGAAGAGGCATCAAGCGACGAACAACAAATGTCCTTGTTTATAAATTATAATGTGCAAGATATTCTGCAGCAAGCTGCGGAATCAACTGTTCGTTATGAGAGAGGTGCATATTGTTTTAGGATCTATGAAATGAAATGCATAATCTTGGCAGCTCTTCCTTACGTTTCGTTTCGTTTCGTTTCGTTTCTCCAGACGAAGCAATATCTGTACTGGATGGAGTGCCAATAGCTATTAAAGATGAGATTGACTGCATGCCATATCCAACTACAGGTTATTATTATAAATTAGGCATAAATTTGTTCTGCTTTTGCATGAGTTCTGAAACAGGGTTGTGTTAATGTAGGAGGTACAAAATGGATGCACAAAGTAAGAGAATGCAAGAGTGATGCATGTTGTGTTAGTCGCCTTAGATCATGTGGCGCTATGATAGTCGGCAAGACAAATATGCACGAGCTCGGGGCAGGAATTAGCGGGATAAATCCTCATTATGGGTATGATTACATTTCCAGCTGCTTAGAAATATTGTACTGCTTCTCATGGGGATTGTAATATCAGGGCCGTTAGAAATCCGTACAACAGAAGCAGAATTAGTGGAGGGTCTTCCAGTGGATCTGCTGCAGTGGTGGCTGCTGGATTGTGCCCTCTTGCACTTGGTGTTGATGGAGGAGGTACAAGTTATTGGACCAAGTTTTTTTACTCTTACAAAAAGCAAGAATGTGATAGGATGTTCACTTTTACGTCGTTTCTATTGTTCTGTTTCCGTGACTTGGTTAGGATCTGTAAGACTTCCTGCAGCTCTTTGTGGTGTTGTGGGCTTCAAAGCAACTTTTGCACGCGTGCCACATGAAGGGTGTGCATCTGTTGTTTATTTTGTGTTCTTCCTATTTTGTTCTTGTGAGTTCTTCTTGACTAAGCATTATCATGTTAATGTGCAGAGTTCTTCCCATAAACTATACAGTTGGGATGGTTGGAATTCTTGCAGCAACGGTTGAGGACGCACTCATCGCGTGAGTTTTCGCCTCTCTATTTATCTGATGACAAATTCTTGAATGAGGCCATCTCGTATATGTTTTTGTGTTATCTGATAATACTTTTTCAATTTTTTTATGATATCATTGTTTTAAAGTATCACAAGAACTTGTATGCATTAGACCGATTTACACAAATTTTTGTGTTATTGGATAACACACTCTCGAAAGTTACATTTCAATTTTGCAGTTATGCAGCTATAGCTGGTGGCCTTTCATCTGATCACTCAGGCAGTACAGTGGTTAGCAACCTTACATATTCTATTCCTAATTGTTTTCCTATTCCTATACTAACACTTTTGTGGTTCGGAGAACAAAACCAGCCGAAAATAGGCCTACCGCTGCTGAAATCCGCAAATTATACCTCTGCTGACATCAAACTAGCAAGATATGGAAAGGTTTATTTGTTCAACATATTGTTTTACTTTTACTTAATTTTTTTGTTTGGGACAGACTTTTCAGTCCTTTACAGTTTCATTCATGTCATTTTTCCCGAATTGAAAATATACCGCAACTTTTCAGTTTCTCGACATTTTAGTCCAATAGTCGTATGTAGGAGGTGAGACATCCCGTTAACAAAACAAGTCTGTTACAGGACTAACTTCAATTATATATACACTTATTTATGATTCACTTCCATGGTGGATCAGTGGTTTGATGACTGCAGTGAGGATATCAAAGTTTGTTGCTCCAATGCTGTTGCTAAACTATCTGACAAATATGGTTGGGAGGTACGAAACATCTCCATTCTCAGGCATCAAAATGCATCGAATTTGATCACACGAATAATCAAACGTACCACCCTATCTATCTATCTATATTATGGAAAGCTTAAATTTGGTCCTTTGATTTTGAAGACTGTGGAGGTGACCATCCCAGAAATAGAGGTAATGAGGCTGGCACATTATGTAACAATCGGATCCGAATGTAGCAATTCTATCGCGGGCTACCAAAACAAGTTGTGAGTATATATATGCTTAATTCTGCTCAGAATGTCCCAATTTATGTGGCTACTTTTTCCACCACTGATGAACTAAGAATGGAACAGAAAGAAGGAAGAGCAGGGATGGGACGTCCGCGTAGGCCTCTCTGTATACCGAGCTTTTCACAGCCATGAGTATCTCAATGCTCAGAGAATCAGGTAAGGGTGTATCTTTTTTGTTTTCTCCCAGTTTAGTCCTCTTTTTCACCCATTATTAAGTTTGGTTCTGAAAGTATAGTTTTACTCACATTTGCTCCTCCCGTTAGTTGATCGTCCGTTGATAGTTTAAAAAAATGTGTATTGTTGAAAAAAATTGTTTTATATAGTACATTTTGCAACATCAAATAGTTGATGGTTAATCAACTGATACTCAACTAATCTAATGATGGGATCAAATTTAGAGAAAATGTACTTTCATAATCAAATTTGATGTTGAGAGAAAGAGAGAAATTTTAGGACCAAAAATGATATCATTATATCAGGTAACATCTGCACATAAATCTTTATCTCCAAACTCTTTAATTATAGTCCTCTTATGGATCAATTGACACTTTCTTCTAACAGAAATCGTCAGCTTCATTTCCACCAAAAGATATTTTCTATAGCAGATGTTATTGTTACTCCAACTGTTGGGTACACATTTCTTCTCTACACAATCTAACAAGTGGGAAAATTGAAAAACAAAAATGTAATGTTATTTTGATAATTTATGAAAAAAATGCCCGGTAACTTTTGAATCATAAAAAAGAACTTTAAAAAAATTGGTAAAAATATCAGTGACCAGTTGCATCAGGTTATTGGGCGTTATTGTCAAATTATTTGTCTGACATGAATTATCTTTATATTGTAATGCCAGTCTCTTTCTGTTGGAAAATGGAAAAAATATTTACTTCACTCCGTTTCAAGATAATTTTCACACTTTTTATTTTGGATTTTTCAACTTTTTCTTCACATTTAAAAAAAAAAAAAAATTACAAATACAAAAGTCAATAAATTATATTTTTAAAATTTTATTATTTAACTTCACACTCATATATTCCATTTTTTTAAAATTATATGCTGTCTCTTGTGAAAAATAAATTGGGAGGGTGTACCAATAACATTTAAAGTTACACTTACAATGCATTTTCATGATAACACCAAAATTACATGACATATTTTTTTCAATTTTCCCTCCAAAAAGTAGAAAACAGAGATTCTTTCATAGGCTAATGGCACATTCGGTAATGATATTCGACTCTTCCATGCCTATTTTTCTCAATAGTGTCACTGCATACGCGATACAGGAAGACACCCTGGAGACTGGTGAACTCGACTACATAAATGGAGGTACAACATATATATTTTATCTCCTTTTAGTTAGATGATAATTGGCCCCTACAGCTCCATCTGAAAAAATAAATTTTGTTCTAAAATTAATTTTTGTTAGATTTAGTCTCAAATTTTTTAATAGGATTCAATTTTAATCTCAAATTGAAAGTAAGAAGTGAAATAACATCACTTTGAAGATCAAAATTGGTAATTTCAGGCAAATATGCTGATGTAGCGCCCATTTAATCTAATTATATTTTATTTATTTTGAAATTTTTAGATATACATGTGCAATATAAAAGAATAGAAAAAAACTCAAATATAATCAGTATACATGTATTCCACATTAACCGTCTTGCTCAAAATCATTGATTTTGAATTTTAAAATAACGTCATATCGTTTTTCACCGACAAAAGTTGGACCATGTCAAAAATTAGAATTAAAGCTGATAAAAAATTAATTTAGAAATCAAATCTATTTTATCTAAAAGTTATTGGACAATTATTGATTCATACTACTCATTATTTTGTTTGTGTATTTTTGGAGTGAATGAAGCTAACCGTTTGGGCGATACTTTCAGCTGCATTAGTACGATACCAGATAGCCGGAAACTTTCTGGGATTGCCTGCACTGACTATTCCAGTATGTTTCATTTCTTCCTTAATTAATTATCACTTGTTATAAGTTTGTATGTTTCATCAACTTAATTTTATTTTATTTGTAAAATTTTCAGGTGGGGTATGATAAATCTGGCTTGCCTATTGGTCTCCAGTTCATTGGGAAGCCTTGGTCTGAATCTCTCTTAATTTACATTGCATCAGCTATGCAAGTAAGTTTTCCTGCTATCACTTAAAAAAAAGTTTTTATAAACACAAAAAATTACACACTTACACCTCTTATTATATAGATATTTTTTTCGGTCAATTATATATTGGTTCATAAAAATAATTATATTTATAAATTGGTTCAAAATATTTACACAAACAAACAATTTGTATGAACATACAAACTTTTTTTTCCACATAATCAATTTGAAATTCATGTCAATTTTTTAAACTATTTGTAATTTTTTTTTTGAAGGATTTATTTCGCAAATAACTCACATGACTTTTATTTCAAAATTGTCATATTTAACTTTTCTTTTTAGCAATTCGATACACAAAATTTTAAAAAAATTTGGAAAGAGAACCTTGCAAGTTTCACATTTTGACAAAAACTTAAATAAATTCAAGTTTACTGTGAACTCGATCTGTTTTGTTAATTATCAATGTTATATATATTTACTATCAATAGTATGCATACACAATATTACTATTAAGAAAAATAAATATATATTAAAATAATTACAGGTTGATACAAAAATAATACACTATTTTCAAATAGGTACAAAGTTTTTGCATAATAGTATAAATATAAATTGAATAATAGAGTTATTTTTTTGCATATTATACCAATCTAAAAATAATGCTTATTTTTATATATATTTTTATAATATTAATAGTGTATAAAAATAACATTGATTATAATTATCTATAATAGAGATATGAGTTTAATGTAAATTTGAACAATGAATTGTACAAAAATGTCTTGTAACTTATAGGAGTACTATACATATTGCTGACCGGTTATAATAGGCCTCTTCTTGAGAAACTGGAGATAGCAGGTTGCTGGGGCATTTTTATCAAGAACTTCGAAGTAACAACACATTTTTGTATAAATTAAAATATTTAATAACGTCGGCTGTTATTTCGGCGGAAATTAAAAGAAAAAAGCTTTGTTTGTCGAATTAAAAAAAAAAAAAAAGTGTATTACATTGCGAATTAAAAGTAATGATCGAATTTCAAAATTGTTGAAAGATTAATTTATTTATGATTTAGTCTTCTTTTGGTGGAATCTTCTAACATAGGAATCTAATGTTGTTTACAGGCAGTATGCACATCAGGATACAAGAAGCCAGAGGTGTTCTATGACATGCTTGCTAAGAATTAAATATTTTTCATTGTTATAGTTTTAACATTTTTACTTCGCATGCTCTGGATATATAAATTTTACCCTCTGACAATAAACATTTCGCTAGCTGCAATATACTCGGCCTATTCATAGTTTATGTGATCAAAATTTTAAGGAGAAATGTAATTTAAAAAAAAAAAAAAAAAAGCCATGTTGTTTTAACAAATCTATGGAAATGAAAGTTTGAATTATACGAAAATATCTTGTAATTTACAAAATATTAGTAAAAATGCTCACTAATTAACCGGTTACAAGTTATGAGGGCTTTTTTGTCAATTTTTTTTATATCTAACGTGGTTATTCTTAAATTTCGACGTAAGCTTCTTGCACTTGAGGAATAGACGAATCAGGTATTAAATTAAAAAGGAAAAGAGAAAAGAAAGTAACAAAGGAACAAAAAGAAGTGCTCCACAACCCGAAGTTAAGAAGTAAAACAAGCTGGATTAATTGAGCCTCATTAAAAACCTAGCAGTAAACCAAACTTGTGGAAAAACCGGACGTAGGATTAAAAGAGTGCAACCAACTAAATCCATTTCCATAGGTCATAGCCCGGAATACAACCCTGGGAAATAATCTAAACGATGGATAACAAAGACAAAGTTTAGCATTAAACTCTACAGTTAGTCCTAATCAAATCCTCATACAATATAGAATTAATAAACTCCGGCGAAACTCCACTCCAGCTTCTATTCAAGCCTGACCCTGCGACAATGTGAGCTGCCTGATTCCCTTCCCGAAAGATGTGAGAGTATGTGATTGTCATGGACTTAGTCATTTCCATTACATGACTCCAAAGTCCAATTCTCCAAGGGACAAGTTGTGTTCCCCCCTTAAAAGTATTGATGGCAAGCAAGGAATCCGACTCAAGCCACAACTGATTCCATCCATTACTAAAAGCAAATTCGATAGCCAAGAGACCCGCAACAATCTCTCATTCAAGAGGAAAACCCCACCCTTCCTTACGGGCAAAAGCTGCTAGAAAGAAGCCCATTGGATTCCGAAACACTGTGCCCACAAAAAAATTGCTCGGTGGGTTGGTAAAAGACGTATCAACATTAACCTTGATCCACCCCGGCGGAGGGGGCTGCCAATGTACATTCACAAAAACCCATGGCCTCCTAGGAATCAAAGTGGTTCGAAAAAAGCGTGCAACCTGCAGTTCCTGCACCGTGCCTTTGGGCGGAGATTTAATCAACGACACCCCATCAATCACTGTCGACGTGATCCAAGAAATACAACGCCTCGAAGAAGGCTCCACAGCATCATGAACAAACCTGTTGCAGACGTTTCACAAACTTCAAACACATCTCATGAACACTAGCTTCCAAATGTCCCCCATTTGCCCACTAGGTTGTTTCAAAACAGCCTGTGACAAAAGAGTACGAAAGTCATTACCAAAATTGAGGTGAAAACAAAAAAGAATGGTAAAGTGATTAAAGACTTCCCTGGCAAAAGAACAATCTGTGAAGAGATGCAAAGTCTCCTCGCTCGAACGACAAAGAAAGCATATCGTGGGTCCATCAAACCCAAATCTCAAGCCCCAATCTGAAGTAGGAACACGACCCCATAAAACTCTCCAGACCAAGGTGGACCGCGAGCGAGGAATAAAGGATCACCAAATCCAAGAAAATTGATGCGACGCATTAAATCTCTGTCGCAAGTCATCGAACACCAGCTTTTTAGCAACCCTGCTCGAAACCGTTTTGCACAAAACAACCATATCAACCCCTGGAGCAATGCGTACGTTCTGTAAATAATGTTGAAAATTATTTATACATACACATATATATATATATATATATATTAATTATATATATAATCCACATATAATAAGTATGTGGATAATATTTTAGAGGGTTAATGAGAAGTTATGGGAATTATTTAATAATTCCCGTATTCTCATTTTCTATAGAAGTCCAATATTCCAAATGATATATGAGGTAATTCAATATGTCATGTAAGAAACTGAATGAGAGAATTACAGACTATGGAATATATGAAAATTGAGTAAATCCCCTAAGACAATCTCCTCGTCTCAGAACACAAACTCATTGAAATAATTAAACTCATTCTCGTTCATGATGATATTAATTCATGAACAATTGTACGCACACCATTCTGTGTACTAGACTTTGAGTACGGGACGACTGGAATCTGGGGAAGGAACAAAACGAGGATATCAACAGGCTCGTGATCTCTTCCGCTGCATTAATTAACAGTTAGTATTCCTGTTCGTGTTGGTTACAGGTTAGGTGTAAATCCAACATATAGTATCAGAGTCATAAAAGTTGGTATCCTGTTTTCTTAATTGTTTTTGGCATGCTACTGATGTTAATCAATTTTTGTGAAATAATTGATGATTGGGCATGTTGTATGTGTTAATTACCATGAGATTGGTCCATGTTGATTATGCGTTTAAGGCCAAGTATGCATGAAAATTATGCTTTAATTTTTTGTCCCATATGTATTTTTCCTCCGTTTGGTCGATTTTTCATTGATCGAAATGGATTAATTTTGGTATCAACGGAAAGTGCGTTTGAAGAAGATTTCAGGGATATTTTTATTGCACTTTTTGTCCTTGTGGATTATTTCCTATGATTTTTCAAAAGTTCCTATTTTTTAAAAAAAAAGGACCCAAAATTTGTAAAGTGAAATACGAGCAATTTTGGAATTTTTTTTGTTTCATTTCTTATTACTGGATGGTGCTACGTGTGATAAGGATCTGTACATAATTTTTGTGTATTTTTTGGATGAAAAATGAGTAAGTTGCGAATTTTTGAAAATTTTTCAAAACTCATTTTTTGATTTGAAAATACACCATGAAAATGAACGAAATCGGATTTGTTCTTGGTACATTTTATAAGGATTCCATCCATATATCGTTTGTGAATTTTGTTGAGTTTTGATTGACATACGATTTTTCAAACCTTTTTCGCGATCGGGGCCATTTTGAAAATTTTCAGAAATTTTTGGGCTTGTCTTTAGAGAATTAGATATTCTCCAAGTGTCCAAATGCAATTCCGAAAGTTCATATCTGACCCATTGGAGGCGGGTCAGACCCGACCCAGATGACGGACGGTGATGAAGTGCCGGTGGTGGCGCGTGAAGCCCACGCGCTAGCAGACGGCGGCGCCGGTGGTGGCACGTGAGGCCCACACGCCGGTGACCGGCCAATCAGGTGGTGGCGCGTAATGCCCACGTGCTGGTGGCTGCGAGTGTGTTTCACGTGCCGGTGATCGACTGCTGACAGGTCGGCGCGTGGCAGCGTGTGAGCTCACGTGTAGGCGCATGACGGTGCCTGGTGGCGCATGACGGTGCGTCCGTGCGTGTCTACGCGTGTTCCAGAGCGTGCTGGCGCTTGTCGTCTTATTTTTGGCTGTTTTCAGCTCGTTTCGTGCCTATTCAGATGCATTTTCGTATGATCCAATGTATTTTATGAAGTGTGGCTTCAATTTTTGACTTTATTTGTTTTAAGGATTTATGTGGATCCTTTAGTTGACATTATATGTTAAATGCTCTTATTAAATGTTTTTTTATTCTTAAATCATGTTTAAAATGGTGTATGAAATTGTTTAATAATCTCTGGTTAATCTAGGAAAGTAGGAGCCAAGAGGGTTAAACTTATTTTTACTTGTGAATATACCTGATGCAAATTGGAAATTTTGTTATCAATAAGCATTAAAAGAGATGAAATTCATGTGTTAAAGTTTAACTACCACTTTAGTGTGTTTGTTGTTTTTTTGGCTGCTCAACATTTTAGGGATGTCATGGAGTGGAACAGTTTCTGATAGTGAGACCAGGACCAAAGAAGAGGTCCTACATGATTTTATGAATTACAAAATGAAGCATACCCACAACTTGAGAGATCACTTCATTGAGTTGTTGGAACAGTATAAACATTTGTTGGTTTTCATTCACAACAAGCAACTTACATTTATTCAAAGAAATTAAAAGTGCTCATACCTGGGCTAAAACTCTTCCACCCTACTTGGAGGAAGACTTTTGGGATGAGTGGAAGTTTTCTAAAGAGAAGCCCGATGGACTAGAAATTATGAGTACACTTTCGCTTGCTTCGAGAAAGAAAGATAGAACTCAGGCGCTTAGATCGACATGCTTGAGGATGAGAATGATTAGTCGCTCTGATTTTTTGAGATTAAAGAGTCGTAGAAAATGCCAGATGAAGAATCCATTCATGGATCCTCTAGCAAAGGCCATCTATAGTGCCGGAACTAGAGATTTCGATCCTTCTAATTATTGGAAGTCGCATGACAAGTTATACCGCGCTTTGCACGGATTTCCTTGAGTTGTATTTTGTATAAACTAAATTGATACTCATTGGAGTTCTTTGGTTTTTTTATTGATGACAACTTCTAACTTGTTTTTCTGAATAGTTGTGATTAAAGTGGTTGTTCAATGTTATTTATTTTGTTTTAAATACTTGAACGTAAGTTATATGCTTTGAAATTAGAATCGATTTTTTAGATGCATGATGAGATCGATGATTAGTAACTCTAAGTTATTTTTTGAAATCGAATCGTGTGTCGATTTTTTAGATGTCTTAGTTTGGCTCAGCATAAAACGTAATAAAACACTAACACGGTGAATCACTTTATTGTTTAAGAAAATGACTTTGATAGAAAATTTAGTATGTTTTGGACAAGATAGGACTATTAGATGCGATCAACCTAGAAATATCTGACTTAGGCTTTGGGATTGGGAATCAGAGAAGAAAGGATCAAATAGCTTATCTTGTTTGGAAATAGAAAAGTTCCATGACACGAGATTTTTGCTTAGTTTAGTGATCACAATGTAAGACAACATATAAGGGATATGTATAATATGATCGCTGAACTTAAACAAGCTGGTCACAATCTTTCTGATGAACATCGAATTCAAGCTCTAGTCCGCTCACTACCAGATCATTGGTATCACCTCAAAGTCGATTTTGACTTAAAATGAGAGTATTAGAACTTTCAATTAAGCAGCTTATCAGCTATATCTAGAGGTTAAAAGGCTTGGAGATGCTAAACCTCCTTCTGGTATTTTCTTTGTTAGTTGTAGTTCAAAAGAAACTTTGAGCTTTAAAAGAATATGGAATTGGAAGAAAGGAAAGAAGGATAATCGATCGGATAGTGGGATGTAGGATAACAATACCTTAGACAAAGCAATCAATATGAAAAGAAAGAAGAAGCGTGTTAAAATGAATAAGAAGGATATGAGCAAAATGACATGCTACAACTATTGTGAGCGTGTTCGTTTTGCACATGAATGACCTGAGCCCTAATGGGACAATGCAGATCCATCTAATTCTATTTTTGATTTGTAGATGTCTCTAAATGTTGTTTTTAACTGAATCTCATCCTTTGTGGACTAAAAACTCAGATTCAGCAGACTAAGAAACTGGAGACAAGGCAACCATTGTAAATAATCAATGGATTTGAGTAGGTTATAATACTGGAGTCAAAGTCGAAGACTTGTGACTTGCAGAATTGACTCTTAAAGGGTCATACTTTTTATTCTACAAGATATTAAAATAGCTCCTTAAATCACGTTTTATCTTTTTCTGTTTCATTCATGCTTGCTTATTTTTTAGATACAATGTATTGTCATTTTTGAAGACATGGTTGTTATTCGCTTTAATGTTGAATATTATTGTGTTGGACTTATAGTTGTCGGCTTTATGGTTTTGGATGGTGAAAGAACATCTTTTAGTTATTATGAATTCAGTTAGTACCTACTGAATGATTGTTCTTCTAGTGATGCTTATATGATTGACATATTTTGCATACTAGTTTAGGTCATTTTTTGTTCAAGATAGGATAAAAAGACTTGTGATTTAAAGATTGTTGAATCTGGAATCAAAGTCGAGTAATCCAAATACGAACATTTCTTGCTAGCTAAATGACTCAAAACCATTTGAAAAGCTATTAGAGCTAAATTTCTATTGCTATTATTTTTTGGTTAGGGGTTCCTATTAGATAAGGGCACGAGATGAATTTTCTGTTTCATTACATTTAGTGTTGACAATTTATGTTTTGATCATGTCTGTTTGGTTTCTCATAAGTCTGAAGCACTTGATGTTTCAGACATCTACTTGGACAAGTTGAGAATCAAAATTACATGACTATCAAAGTTCAGGAAACTGATAGGAGACGTGAAAGTCTATCTAAACAATTCAGGAAATTGTGTAATGAAAAAGGGTTGTCCGACGATTGACTATCCTTTATAGACATCATTGATTTGGTGTTGCCAGAAGAAGGAATAGGACATTGTTAGAAACGTTAAGATCCATGTTGGCACAAGCTAATTACATATCTTTTTAGAAAGATACGTTGCTTAATACAGCTAATGTGCTTAATCAAGTGTCCTCTAAGTCTATTGCTTCAACTCCGTATGATTTAGGACGGGTAGTAAAATCTGTTTCTTGAGTACCCTTAGAACATTAGGATCTGCAACCTTCACACGTGATTTTTCGGAAAAATGTGGAAAGTTGAGTCCTAGTTATTAAGAGTATATTTTCATAGGATACTGTGAAAATTCTAAGGGATACGTGATCATAAGAGCTTCAGTGGGAGCATAACTTATAAGGAATTGCATAATATATATTTTTTTTAATTAAGTTTTCCTGATAAAGTTGGCATTGGAAATGCTAAACAGTTTTTTGAGATTAAGGAAACTAAAATCTATCTGATCCAAGAGGGAGAAGTTTATCAGTTGATAATATGGATCTTTGATAGATATTTGCTAGTGACGTTTGCCTGTAGAGGATTTAGTGATTCTTCAATAGTAATAAATCATTCTCGAAAAAGTTTAAGGAAATAAGTGCTCAAGAAGCATTATGACATAGAAGGACGAGTCTTCTTTGTTTCTCCAGAAATTAGAAGGAAGCAATAGAAGTAAGTTGAAGTCTATAAAGTTTAAACGAGTCTGCAAACTTGTAGAGTTTCTATAGGGACATTAAATTTTTGGGAATAACTGAATTCTCAAGATTAAAAGTTATCAAATGACTCTATAAGAGAGGTTTGAAGATCACTTGGTGGCTACAAAAGGATATACTCTACTGAAGGGTAAAAATCTTTTCATCTATAGTGAGATTTGCCTCAATTCATCTACTTCTAGCTATAATAGCTAGTATAGGATTAGAATTACATCAAATGGACGTTAAGACTGTTTTTCCCAGTGGGAGAATTAGAAGATGAAATCTACATGGTATTGTAGGATTTATTCTTCAAGAACAAGAGGATAAAGTTCATAAATTGATAAATCAATTTATAGACTTTAGTAATCCTCAAGATCAGTGGTGTTTTGAGATTTCACTCGATGATTATCTCATTCAACTTTGTTTAGAAAGAGTTGTCCAAAAAACCATACATAAATTAAACATCTATTATGCCATTGGTCTACCTAACAGATATCTTTCTAATCCTGGGATAGCGAAGATGATTTTTCAGATATCTAAAGAAAGAGACTGTAGATTATTTCTTTTATTGTCAAGGAAACTAAATGACACTGACTGAGTATATAGACGTGGATTGGAGTGTTGATTTAGTGGAAACAAAAATTAATTTCCAATTAAGTATTATTGCTCATCAATGGGGCAATTTCGTAGTGTAGTAAGAATAAAACTTGCATAGCACTGTCCGCATTGGATACTTAGCTATATGTCACGTGTTTTCTACAGTATAAGAAATATTATTTGGTTGGATAAATTCCTAAAATTTTGGAGGATACAAACACCCAAGTGGGAGTTGTGTCGATTCATTGTGCTGATTAAGCAATCATGGCTTACACATATAATGCCAAATATTTAGGAAGAACTAAATATATTAATACAAAGTCCAATCTTTGTTAGTGATTCAGTCGATAAACAAAGTGATTATAAGATACATTTCTAGTTGATTGATGGTTGCAAATCCTTTGACCAAACTTATTACTAAGTGATATGTTCATGGAACATGTTAGAGTTTTTGAGTTTATATAGAATTGAATGCAAGTCGATTAGGATGTTAAATGTGTTAATTGACAGTTTAAATTGTGACTGTCAGTGTTATAAATTATATGTGATTCAATCATGTATAATATGTATGTCGACAAGTTATGATTAGCTCTCTCACACGAGCAATCACCTCTGACCAAGTGGGTGTTCAGAGATGAGATTATATCGATAAATATAATCGAGATAGATTTCAACCATGAATCTATCTAACTTCTTATGAAGTTAAATTTTACAGGTATCCTAAACGTAAGTGATTGGATATCTAAGTTAAGTGTATAGAATACATTTGACTTGTAAATTTACACGATGTCAAGTTCTTATAAGACATATGCTTCCTGCCTTGGAAGTTAGAAACATTGTGACATGTGTTCATTGATGAATAACATGTGCTTTTGACCCTTAAAAGAAAATGAGAAAGATAGATCTCTGTGTTCTCATTATGTGTGAGTCCTAAATTACGATTACCCTTAGGACTTTCTCCTATATTTCTAAGATTACACTTTAGTGTTTTTACTTTAGCATGTTACAAATAGCTATGAAGATAAGAGCGATACGTGACATGTCTAGGAAAGTAGCTATAGTGGGAGCCTGTAGATACTTAGTGAGAAAGGAAGAATGTCTTTATTTGACACACTCTATTGTGATTCATTGACTAGTCAATCAAGCTATGTGTTTGATTATGAACACATTAGATTTCGCAAAAAAAATGTTGAGTATGTTTTATTTTGAGAGATCCAATAGAGATATTTCAACAGTGTTAAATGATAAGAGTTCTGGGGTATAACGAGTTGCCTTAGTATCCAAGTTGTTATGATTGAGGTGATATATACTCCCAACAGATGTATAGCATGGAAACTCAATGCACTCGTGGGCCACACGAGGTATTGCATGAATAAGAATGTGGTTTATGAAGGAAATGTATTAGAGACCATTAAACTTCATATGTGAGTGGGAGATGTAAATAATGTTAGAAATTATTTATACATATATATATATATACATTAATTATATATATAATCCACATATAAGAAGTTTGTGGATAATATTTTAGGGGGTTAATGAGAAGTTATGAGAGTCATTTAATAACTCCCGTATTCTCATTTTCTGTAGAAGTACAATATTCCAAATAATATATGAGGTAATTCAATATGTCCTCTAAGAAACTGAATGAGAGAATTACAGACTATGGAATATATGGAAATTGAGTAAATCCCTTAAGACAATCTCCCCGTCTCAGAACACAAACTCACTGAAATAATTAAACTCATTCTCGTTCATGATGATACCAATTCATGAACAATTGTACACATACCATTCTGTGTACTGGACTCTGAGTACGGAACGACTGGAATCTGGGGAAGGAACAAAATAAGGATATCAACAGGTTGTGATCTGTTCCGCTGCATTAATTAACATGTTAGTATTCTTGTTCGTGTTGGTCAAGGGTTAGGTGTAAATCCAACACGTTCAAAATGTCCCTAACCACCTCTCCATACAATTCCAAGAACGAAAGCTCAAAGTGTCGACAGCCACCGGAATAAAAGTCTCCAACTACCCCTTTCAAATACTTCGCAATCGATCATGGAATATGTAGTCGATCCGAGATAACATACCCAAGCCAATTATCAAGCTCACCTTTGAATTCTGCCCAATTATCCAACGAACATCCTCTTGAATTCTATCAAAATGCAAATGAATATCAACCCAAATAGAAGTACACTTGCGAAACTTCAAACGCCTAGACTTGTTGAAGTAATATGAATGTAAAAGCTAAAAATCATCTGACGGACAAGTATAGATATCCCACACCAATTTGAAAGTATAAGATTCATTAACAATTAATCCTCAAAGACCGAATACCTAATTCCCCCCTCCTGCAAGGGTGAGCAAACCCGTTTCCATTGCAAATAATAAGAATTATTATGCTTCAAAATATCTCCCATTCTAAGGAAATTCTTCATCGCCCTCTCAATAGAATAGAGGCGGCCACTTATAAGCCATCATTGAATGTACCAGAGAGGAAGAGATCACCGAATTTAAGAGACACAGACGCCCTACCAAAGAAATCGACTGCCCTTTCAATCTCGGGAATTTGCATAAGATTTGATCCGCTACAAGTAAGTGTGACTGGTAGCGAGCCCTCCAAAATACCCAAAGTAACAGACAAATGATGCTTGATTGACAAGTCAACGGACTTTCCAAAGATTGCACTTGAGAAATAGAGAATAATGGTTAATGAGAATATTTTTATCAAGAATTTCAAAATAAAAAGATATTTTCGTATAATTCAAAATTTACATGATATTTTCATAATATTATCAAAGTTATATGCTTTTATCCCCACAATTTTAAGACCATCGTTTTCTTTTTTGAATTTATTACTATTTCTTATTAAAATATAATAGAGATTATTACAAATTGGTTTTACCTTTTTTCATTAATTGAAATTTAGTATTACACTTTTTTAAATCACATATTAATTCAATAAAAAATACAAAATGGTTTAAAAAGGTAGACCCCAGTCACATAAAGCTATCTGCACCTATGTTTTAAAAAGCGGAACCGGACGTTGAACTGGACACCTTAGAATTTTTGGTCGGACCGGGTTCGATCGGTCGAACCGTTAATAAAGCGGTTGAGCCGGTATGATGTCATAATTATATAAATATATATTTAATATTAAAATAAATCCACAAAATATCATACAAATATCAAATATGAAGCTAAATTCAACACAAATCTAACAAATATCAAATGTGAAATTTCACCAACTGTCTTGCAAACATTATATGTAAAATCAAGTTCATCAAATGTCTTAGAAACATCAAATGTAAATCCAAGTTCATCAAATATCTTGCAAAACATCAAATGTAAAATAAGTTCATCAAAGTTCAACACTGATAATAATAGAAAAATGTCTAGTCTTAAAGGACATCCAAATTAGCACCACTAAAACTCGATCCCATGCTTCCAAATCCAAACTTTGTCAAATCAACATGATCGTTGAGTATGTCTTTGTCAGTATTTTCACCACCTAAACATGAAAAATGGATATACAAATTTAAATATAATATATATTGTAACCTCCTTGTGATTTAGGTATTTCATTGTTAGCAACTTCATTATCAAGTTCTTCCAATATTTCATCGTAATCAAGCTCTCCATTTGGCTCCTCGTCAATAATCCAAGCATCCACCTTATCAATGCACTCATAATCAATAGGATCATAAGTCTTGTGCATTTATTTGCCGCTGCAAATACAAAATAAAAGTATAATATCAAATTATAAAAACTAATAAAATAAGAACAATGTATTAACAAAAGGTGAAAAATGAGTATACCGATTTTTCAAACGCAAGTTGTAATGAACAAAAACAAGGTCATTTAGTCTTTCATGCTCCAACCGATTTCTCTTCTTAGTATGAATCCTCTCAAACACACTCCAATTATGTTCACAACCGGATGAAGATGATGTTTGACTCAAAATTCTAATGGCAAGTGTTTGTAAGTTTGGTGCATCAATGCCGAAGAGCCTCCACCATTCATCTAACATCATATGAAAAAAATTAATATAAGTAATATAAATAGTAAATTAATTTTATTTACAAACACTATAAAATGTAAACATACCAGGAGTAATATTTTTTGCTTCTTTCTTAGCCAATGCAATTCCAAAGCTCTTTTTACCCTCTCGAAACATGGTAACTTCATTCATTATTCCGGGTGTCTCCGAGTGAAGGTCTTGAATGATTCCAAGTAGACCTTTGTAAGCTTCTGGCTCATCACGAAGAGAACTGTTTGGATCGTACTGGAATGCGGGATTCAACCAATATGCAGCAGCGTGAAGACGCTTTCTCAACATCTTATCCCATCTTTTGTTGATGATATCAACAAATGGCTTGTATTTCGACTCTTGATTCTTGAATACCTCTTTTGTTCACTCAATTGCTCTTGACAATCCCTCATATACATAGCCTAATGAAAGCTTCTCATCAGTATCACAAATGCGTAACAACCTCATCAGTGGTTCCATGATTTTGACAATAACAAGGCAGTTATTCCAAAACCTTTGATTGAGCACGGTATCTTTAACTCCTCTTCCTTTCTCAGTTTTCAAGAACTTTTTATAGTCACCACATATAACCATAGCTTCCAAATGCTCCTTATGATCATACAAACTTCCTAATGCAATGAAATTTGTGCCAAATTGTGTGGCTCCTGGAGTGACTATTTCAGTCCAACCATGCCTTTGTCTCAACCAAGCAAGGGGCCATTTATGATTATAGACAAAAGTGGTAATCCTAGAACCCAAAACAACAAAATCTTGGACTAAATCCATTTTTCCAACATCTTCCAAAATCAAGTTAATGCAATGAGCAGAACATGGAGACCAATATATTCCAGGATATTTGGCATGAAGTAATTTTCCGGCAGCTTTATAGTTACTAGCATTGTCAGTAACCATATGAACCACATTCTTCTCACCCACCATCTCAACAATATCAGAAAAAAGATTGCACAAATTATCAGCACTTGATACAATATCAGACACATCACATGATTTGATAAATGATATACCTTTAGGACAATAGACCAAAAAGTTAATCAGTGATCTATGACTCCTATCGGTCCAACCATCACCCATTATAGTGCATCCAGACTCAGCCCACTTAGATCGCATAGACTCAATGGTCAAATGTACTTGAGCTTTCACTTCTTTAAGCAATGGGACTCTTAATGCATGGTAATTGGGACCGGTGTACCTATGACCCATGGATGCAATCCTACTCATCATCGGCTTAAAATATCTTGAGTTAATTGCATTCTTTCTTTACTCTGCCATGATGCTTGTATGCTAGGTTGGGATAAATCTAGTCCTGAGCCAGAACCATCTTTCATATAGTTCCCTATTGATCTTTTTCTCTTCTTTTCATTACCACTAACATGCAAGTTTGGAATTTCTTCCTCATCTTCAGATTTATGCAAAACAGATGCATTAGCCTTTTCAGCTTTAACCTTTCCAACATTATTTAAATTTCCTGTCATTTGAATCAGAACATCATTTGGAACCTTAGAACAACCAGTGATATTACCAGCTTTGCGAGCTAAATGTTCTTTCATTCGATGTATTCATCCCCCTTTATATGATTTACCACAATAATTGCATCTAATAACTTTATTGACACCTTCAGATCCAAGTACCTGGCAATGCTTCCATGCTGGATCATTTTTTTGGCAAACATTTTGAGCATTACCACTCCTAGTCTTTGATTCTTGAGCTTGTGATTGGGGAGTTTCAGTAGTTTCAGTATCCACCATGATCTACAAAAAGAATAAGCTAATAAGTATTCCACATAAAAAATACAAGCTGTAGCTCTTTACAATTTGCGCAATAGGCTAATAAATATTTTAGATCACCTAAGCAACGTACGGCTCCTATTAAACATAAAGATTCACATGTGGCCAATAAATAATTTTTATGGTTAAACCCATTAAACATAAAGATTCACATGTGGCCAATCATCAAACACTGATCACATTGGTACTCTAATTCTCAGTGTTTGTAATCACTGCTAATTAAGATACATTGCAATAATTTCATAAACATGGGCTAATTTTTAAGTGCAATAATTCTTAATGTTTAGATTTTTTTAATGTTAATGGAGCTTTGCCGTTCTGATGTCTCAAATGGTTTATTGGCTTCCTTGTGTAATTAGATAACCAACATTTGAGGATATTAGTGGTAGGCCTTCAATATAATGAACTTAAGAAACCTGATACATAAAATTCATTCTGTAATTTTTTTTTAAAGTTTGGTTCTCAATTAAATTTTCTTTTCAAAAAAGAAATATATAAATAAAAAAGTTCATATATGTATGTATGTATATATATATATATCATACGCACTTCATATAAAAGAGTAGAGCTTTACATGAATCTGAGATGGAGGGAGTATTAGGCAAAATGTGTGTTACAATCAAATTAAATGTCGTTTGTTGGGACAATCTTAAGTGTTTTGATTAGATCCCAAAATCCCTTGATGAATTTGCCTAAGTATAGTTCATCAAGATGATAGGCTCATGATTAGATAGGTTAGAATATATTTTCTATTCACAGGTATTCAGTTCAGGGGGAACGTACTGAGGAGTGAAGACTGATGGAGACGTCCCTGAAGTCTGAAGTCTGAGGCTGTTCCAACCCTGAAGGTGTTGATCGTCATGGTCAAACTGAAGCTGCAACCTGAGAAACCTAGAAAGACTCCTGAACACGCCTAGAAGCCAATTTGAAGAAGACCACTGATCTTAACAGAACTGAGTAGACTAAGCATTCTCAGGGAAGTCTCTATCAGTAAAGGCAGTGTGTAACCTTGATCAGGCTGAATGTCCTTCTGATGTTCTTAAGTCCTGACTTGGGCCTAGTATCAGTTAACATGATACTTGTAAGTCCTGAGACCCAAAGGTTACACGTGCGAATGGAAGTCTGATGAAGCAGAAAGAATGTCAGAGTCTCCAACATAAGACAAACACACTACAACATAAATGACATTATGTAACATCAAAAACGTGTTACATAATATATATAAAGTGTTATCTATTATAAATAGGTAACACTTTTAGGGCGTTGCACTTGCCCGTGTAACCTAAAGTCTAAGGTAACATTTTTTTTAATTTTTGTATCACTTTAAAAAAAAAGTGTTACATTTTATATGTAACACCTATTAAATGTTACATCTGAACTATAAGTAACACTTTTTGTAAAGAAAAAATGAAAAAATTGTAGTTTTAGGGTTTTGAACCTTGTACCTCTAGGATTTAAGAATCCAACACCTACCATCTTGGCTAGTCCATTATATCTTATACATTTTGGACATCAATTTTATTTAACTCATTATCAATATTTTTTTTTCTTATACATTTTTTAAATAGAACAATGGTGAATATTAATACATATTAATGATAAATTTATTTCTTAATGAACTAAATTATTTCCTACCTATATTTCATTCAAAAAAATTTAATAATATACTTATATCTACAAATAAATAAATTATATATAGTTTATAGTTATATAATTAAATATATATATATATATTTATTATGTAATAAATTATAGATAAATTTTATGTATATGAATTTTCGTAAATGTATATATATATATATATATATATTAATTATTAATTAAAATTAATAAAAAATATAATACATTATTATACACTAAAGCATACGTATATATCACTAATATATTTATTTTGTAGTTAATAATTATCAATTCAGTAGATTTTGTATAAGTTTTAGTTCAAGTGTAATAAAAATAGACATATATGTTACACAAATAAAAGTATTACCTAAAAATATTAAACATGTTAAAGTGTTACGTAGAACGTGTTACCTTTATAAAAATATTACCCAAGAAGTGTTACCTATGTGAAAGTGTTACCTAGATGTGTTACCTTTGTAAAAGTGTTACCGAAAAAGTGTTACATATTTAAAAGTGTTACCTAAAAGTGTTACTTATTTAAAAGTGTTGCATGTAAGTTTTTCAAATTTATAACGTGTTACATAATATATAAATTAGAAATATGTTATCAAAATGTGTTACATAAACTAAAAGTGTTACAATAAAATGTTACATAAAGTCATTTATGTTGTAGTGACATTTATCCTGAGTTAAGAACGAGAAACTCAGAGTTATAAATGTACGAGGATCAGTAAAGTCAATACCGACAAACTAGCCGTTGGACCAACGACCAGTAAGAAGGCGACACGTATGTACGGAGACTGAGCGCATTTAATGCTTCTCAGAGGTGCAGGCGGCGGATCAGACACTTTACCATACTAGGTATGGTCCATGTCAGACAAAGACAGCCAGTACCTGCATCTACCTAAAATAGGAAGGTTTGAAACGGGATCTCCTCCAACGGATCTATTTCAAACCTCCCTATAAATACAGAAGACCTTGCCCCCATTTAAGGTTACGAGAAATTTCCAAGTGAAAGCATTCTCAAGATTCCAAGCACTCAAAGCAAATTTGAAACAACACTTTGAACTTTAAGTTTCCCTAGTGTTGTAATAGGAATCTCATTCTGTATTTTGCTTAGAGTATTTATCCCACCCTTATCACTGATTTGTTAGAGGGATCAATACACAATAGTTGGAAAACGTGATACCAAACCCCTCAGGCTGTGAGTTGGTTGGTAGGAAGGACTGGGACTTGTAAAACCACCCATGGGTCAGTTCCTTAGAGAGGAAGTTGGCTATTCGTGTCCCTTGGCACGTAAAACCCAAGTACCTATCCTTAGGGTTTTGAGGATACCTTCCTGTTCAATCAGGTCGTGGACGTAGGAGTTGGTTATCTCCGAACCACGTTAAAAAGACCCTTGTGTGCTGATTTACTATTCTGCTCAGGATCATAAACTGTCATTCATATTAAACTGAAGCATACTTGCATTGTTTCTGAAAAACCATCAGGACTGACTTGTCATCCTGATCAGTAAACTGTGCACCAGCCTTAACCACGTTTGTACTAAGCAAACTGATAAGTTTTCATAACTAAAACGAGTAAACACTTAAGGGCTCACATTCCACACTAACTGAGCTCACTGAGATAGTAGCCCAACTGCCTAGCTTCAGAGCGGTCAGTAGGACTGTTATCTCTACTGAGCTTCTGAGAGCACAACTCTGACTTAGCCTTTCGGGTTCTTCTCTGATCCGTCCCTGCTGCCCTTGAGGACCATCAGGTTTATAGAACACTTCAGGATCTTCCTGACTAGGTTTGAAAGAGCATTTTCCTGAGTCTTTCGGGAAAATCTGACATCAGTGTATGCCCCCCATTCACTGATTTATACTCGTTTCGGGACCAACAAGTGGTATCAGAGCAGTGGTTCAAAAGACCATTGACTTTGTTTACCAACAGTTTCTGAGGAGAAACTTTTGGTGGTCAACTGAACAGATCTTGTTTCTGAAAACTTGCATTCATGGCATCCAGTTCTAAACGCCTCGAAGACAATCTTCCTGAATTCTCTATTGATAATTATGATTATTGGAAATTCAGGGTCCTTGCACATCTCTATTCACTGCTGAGTTGGGCAAAGCGAAGAAGGAATCACTTGATAGATTCCTAAGTCTTGAACAACAACGATCTACCGAAGTCACTACTGACCGCGTTCAAAGCATGATAGACTCATCACTCAGTGGCCTGGATGACAGGATGAAGGCACTGATTGCTGAGGCAGTGAAGGGGCAGGAAGCCCAGGTTAGGACAGTGGCTCGGGAAGAAGGAGACAAATGAGATACTGCTCTTATGGCTAAGTGGAGTAAAAGCCAGAAGTCCACCGATGAAGCATGGCACAAGTCCCTGAACACAATGTTAACTGAAAGCACAACAAGGAAGGAGGAAATTGCTGCCATGCGGAGGGAATTCAATGAGCACTTATCTGACAGTCTGCTCAGAGCTGAGGCTAATGAAAAGCTGGCAAAAGATTTTCAGGTGGTAACCGATCAGTAGGCATCTCAGGGGATCCTGATCAGAGACATTCAGAAAAAGGTCGATAAGGACGAAGACCCCTTTGATGCTGCCAAAAAGGGGGAAGGGAAAGCTCTGAAAAATCTAAAGTCTACTGCTCAGAAGCGGAAAGCCAATGTTTCCGTGGGAGAGCTGATGGAGGAGTGAGAAGAGCAATTATACCCTGGTGATCCCATTGTCGAGGGAAGGAAGAAGACGAAACAACTGACCTTGGAGACTGCAATGCAGGTCAGGAGTCAGGCAACTGAACTCCAAAAGCTGAAGGGTGAAATGGCTGTGCTGAAGGAGAAGACTGATCCGAAGAAGCCTGCCCCTGAAGCTGGGAAGAAGAAAGCTGCTGCGTCCAAGAAGAAAGTGGTGGAAGCTCAGGATGCCAGTCCCATCGTATATGAATACGTTGACAACTTCGTACTTCCCGAACTGAATGAATCCTGGATTCCAATCAAGAAAGAGTTCGTGGACTTGTACTATGTTGTCGGGAACTGGCTCAAAACATCCGAAGGCAAAAACAAGGACACCATCTTTGCTGAGTGGATGGCCCTGCATCACACTGAACTCTGGGCTGAGATTGACCGATATGCTGATAGAGCAGGAGTTCAAATCAGGGCACCTGAGCACATCACTTATCCACCTCCAACCCTCGGCATCAACAACCACCTGAACATGAAACTGATCAGAAAGGAGATAGCTATGATTGCTTCAAGAACCGGAGCAATCAGAGATCAGAAGATGTTCCATGAAGTCAAGCTGAGAGTCCTGAAGAAGTATGTGATCTCATTGGCCAAGTGGGATGATGAAGACTGAAGAGGATAGATCAGGAATAGTGTCTCAGGACTTTATGTAATAGTTTCAGGAAAACATGTACCAATCCTTTATATCAATGAAACTTTTTACATTCCTGAGACAACATCTCGTTGACTCCGGATTTATTTTTTTGCTCTTTATCAAGAACTGTACTAACCCTTTCCTGTTTCCATCTTATAGAACTAAGGACCTGATATAAGTTCCTGAACTGAATACTGACTAAATCAGTAACTTGTTTAGATGGTAGGATTTTTCTAAGGGTTTTGACATCATCAAAAAGGGGGAAATTGTTGGGACAATCTTAAGTGTTTTGATTAGATCCCAAAATCCCTTGATGAATTTGCCTAAGTATAGTTCATCAGGATGATAGGCTCATGATTAGATAGGTTAGAATAGATTTTCTATTCACAGGTATTCAGTTCAGGGGGAACGTACTGAGGAGTGAAGACTAATGGAGACGTCCCTGAAGTCTGAAGCTGTTCCAACCCTGAAGGTGTTGATCGTCCTGAAGATGGTCAACCTGAAGCTGCAACCTGAGAAACCTAGAAAGACTCCTGAAGACGCCTAGAAGCCATCCTGAAGAAGACCACTGATCTTGACAGAACTGAGTAGACTAAGCATTCTCAGGGAAGTCTCTATCAGTGAAGGCAGTGTGTAACCTTGATCAGGCTGAATGTCCTTCTGATGTTCTTAAGTCCTGACTTGGGCCTAGTATCAGTTAACCTGATACTTGTAAGTCCTGAGACCCAAAGGTTACACGTGCGAATGGAAGTCTGATGAAGCAGAAAGAATGTCAGAGTCTCCAACATAAGACAAACATTTATCCTGAGTTAAGAACGAGAAACTCAGAGTTATAAATGTACGAGGATCAGTAAAGTCAATGCCGACAACTAGCCGTTGGACCAATGACCAGTAAGAAGGCAACACGTATGTACGGAGACTGAGCGCATTTAATGCTTCTCAGAGGTGCAGGTGGCGGATTAGACACTTTACCATACTAGGTATGGTCCATGTCAGACAAGGACCGCCAGTACCTGCATCTACCTAAAATAGGAAGGTTTGAAACGGATCTCCTCCAACTAATCTATTTCAAACCTCCCTATAAATACAGAAGACCTTGCCCCCATTCAAGGTTACGGGAAATTTCCAAGTGAAAGCATTCTCAAGATTCCAAGCACTCAAAGCAAATTTGAAGCAACACTCTGAACTTTAAATTTTCCTAGTGTTGTAGTAGGAATCTCATTCTGTATTTTGCTTAGAGTATTGATCCCACCCTTAGCACTGATTTGTTAGAGGGATCAATACACAATAGTTGGAAAACGTGAATACCAAACCCCCCAGGCTGTGAGTTGGTTGGTAGGAAGGACTGAGACTTGTAAAACCACCCAGGGGTCAGTTCCTTAGAGAGGAAGTTGGTTATTCGTGTCCCTTGGCACGTAAAACCCAAGTACATATCCTCCGGGTTTTGAGGATAGCTTCCTGTTCAATCAGGTCGTGGACGTAGGAGTTGGTTATCTCCGAACCACGTTAAAAAGACCCTTGTGTGCTGATTTACTATTCTGCTCAGGATCATAAACTGTCATTCATATTAAACTGAAGCATACTTGCATTGTTTCTGAAAAACCATCAGGACTGACTTGTCATCCTGATCAGTAAACTGTGCACCAGCCTTAACCACGTTTTCACTAAGCAAACTGATAAGTTTTCAGAACTAAAACGAGTAAACACTTAAGGGCTCACATTCCGCACTAAAATGAGCTCACTGAGATAGTAGCGCAACTGACTAGCTTCAGAGCGGTCAGTAGGACTGTTATCTTTACTGAGCTTCTGAGAGCACAACTCTGACCTAGCCTTTCTGGTTCTTCCCTGATCCGTCTCTACTGCCCCTGAGGACCATCAGGTTTATAGAACACTTCAGGATCTTCCTGACTAGGTTTGAAAGAGCATTTTCCTGAGACTTTCGGGAAAATCTGACATCAGTGTATTCCCCCCATACACTGATTTATACTCGTTTCGGGACCAACATCGTTGTTTTTTTACATATATTCATTTGTTTTGGTAGAAATAATATTTTTCATACAATCTTATAAAAAAATGTGTTACTATAAGAAAAATATTTTTTTCATAAATAATTATTTTTTTCATAAATGTTTATGAAACAACAATATTTTTTTTTATAATAACACACATTTTGTTCTTGTATTATACGAAAAATAATTTTTTAAATAAAAATAAATGAATATATATAAAAAGAATAATATTTCATAAGATTGTAACACACATTTGCTCCTTAGTTTGTGTTACAATATGGGCAAACACGTGTTATAATATGAGCAAATGAGTGTTACTGTAAGAGAAAATGTACTTTTACAAGAATAAATATGTATATATTTAATTTAATCACCATTCCTTTAAATCTAGGTATATTGATTCATATATTAACACACTTTTTTTTTACTATTTTATATGTATTATTATATAAAAAATAATTATTTCTATATAAATAAATAATTATTTATGAAAAACCAATATTTCTTCTTATAGTAACACACATAATTTTGCTCTTATATTATGTTAAAAACTAATGATTTTATAAAAACACATGAATATATGCAAAATAACAACATTTCATAAGATTGTAACACACATTTGTTCTAATAGTAACATATTGCTCAGCAGTTTGTGTTACTATATGGGCAATCATGTGTTACTGTATGGGCAATCATGTGTTACTGTAGGATACAATGTATTTTTCTTAAGAGCAAATATGTTTTTTTAAAAAAAAAATTTAATCATCATCCCTTAAAGCTAGATATATGTAGTAACACATTTTTTACTATTTTATATGTGTTATTATAAGATTAAATAATTATTTCTATACAAATAAATACTCCTTCCGTCCACGATAAATGTTCCACGTTGCCTTAAACAGTCGTCCACAATAAATAGTCCACTTACATTCATATCCATGTTTATTTTTGCGGGTCATTAACTAACTTCTTTATTACTCATGCATTACGCAACCCAATGAATTTTAAATTATTCATTACTCATGCATGTATACTGCTCAACGAATTTTAATTATTTTTGAAACATATCAATGTAAATTATTTGTCATATATACCCTCCTCATAACGAGAATTTTTTCTTTTTAAAAAAATTTGCCTGAAAATTTTCATACATGCATAAATTTTTTTTATTGTTATTTATTTAGAGCACATATTATAGATGGTAAAAATATATAAATAAGAAATTAATTTTCATTAGAAACACATGTTAGCCCAAATAGTAACACAAATTGGGGAGCAAATATATGTTACTATTATAGCAAATATTTGTTACAATCTTATAAAAAGTTGTTATTTTGCATATATTCATTTGTTTTTAAAGAATAAATAGTTTTTAACATAATATAAGAGAAAAATCATGTGTTACTATAAGAAAACATATTGGTTTTTCATAAATATTTATTTATTTGTATAGAAATAATTATTTTTTATATAATAACACATATAAATAGTAAAAAAAATGTATTAATATATGAATCAATATACCTAGATTTTAATGAATGATGATTAAATTAAAAAACACATACTTATTCTTATAAAAGTACATTTTCTCTTACAGTAACACGTATTTGCCCATATAGTAACACAAGTTGGGGAGCAAATATATGTTACTATTAGAGCAAATGTGTTTTACAATCTTATAAAAATTGTTATTTTGCATATATTCATTTGTTTTTATAGAATAAATAGTTTTTAACATAATATAAGAGAAAAATCATGTGTGTTACTATAAGAAAACATATTGATTTTTCATAAATATTTATTTATTGGTATAGAAATAATTATTTTTTATATAATAACACATATAAAATAGTAAAGAAATATATTAATATATGAATCAATATACCTAGAATTAAAAGAATGGTGATTAAATTAAAAAAGATATACTTAATTTTATAAAAGTACATATTCTCTTACAGTAACACGTATTTGCCCATATTGTAACACACATTTGCCAATATTGTAACACACATTTGCCCATATTGTGTGTTACTATTAGAGCAAATGTGTGTTACAATCTTATGAAATCTTGTTCTTTATATATATATTCATTTATTTTTATATAATAAATAATTATTCATATAACACAAAAGCAAAATGTGCGTTATTATAGAAAATATATTATTTTCTCATAAATATTTATGAAAAAAATAATATTTTTTGTAGTAACACACATTTATTATTAGATTGTATGAAAAATGTTATTTATACAAAAACAAATGAATATATGTAAAGAAAACAACATTTAATCTAATTGCAACACACATTTTGCTTATTAGTAACATGCATTTGGCCAAATAGTAACATATCTGGGAGCGAAAAAATCTGGAATCATAGTTGCGAATTTTTTTTTTAAAGAAAAAGACCAAATCCGACCCGACCCGGTTAGGATCCGCAAATTTTTAATATGATATGTTTTACTCCGTGAAACGTTTCACATGAGTGTGCCTCAAATTAGTTTAATATTTCCTGATGGTTTAAAAAAAAAGGGTGACTTACATATTGATTCAAAAAAGTAGCTATATTTACAAATTGGTTCACAATTTCTGCACAGAAGTATAATTTTTTTCTGCACAAAAACATATTTTTTTCTGCACAGAAATCTATTTATAATTTATGTCAATTTTGTAAATTATTTTGTAATTTTCCAAAAAAAAAAAAAAAGCATCCGTTCAGTTCTCATCATAAAAACAGAAAAAAAAAAATTTTCTTTAAAAAAGAAGAAAAGTTTTCAAAAGAAAACAAGAAAAAAGAAAAGGATCAGGAAGAAGAAAGGCCAGGGGATAGTCACCCTCAAACATTTAATTTGAGCCCTAATTTCCAAATCGATACGACAAATTTTATCCGGTCTTTTGAATATTCGTGGCCTCTTTCTATTCAAATACATGCAAATACTATATAAGTACGATATATATAATAATAATAATAAGATAAATTACAACAGAAAAGAAAAAAAAAAAAAATGAGTGGCGCCCCTGGTCCTCTACCTCCGAGACGCAGCAGCAGCATGCAGAAGCGCACCTCCTCCATGAAGAGGTCATCGGCGCCGGTTTCTGAAAACGGCACCTCCATAAATGGCAAACCCTCCTCCCCTAACTCGTAAGTCTCTAATCCCTGCCCCCATAGCGCCAAAAGTAAACGAAAAATTGTCTGTTATTGTTGGGGAGGTTGTTTGATATCTGTTTCTTTTATGTAAACTTTGGAATAAGCATTTTGTTTGGTGTTATCTCCGAGTGAATTTTTAGCAGGACGCAGTTTTGTTGTTGATATATAACTTCTTGGAATTTTTAAGGTGCCATGAAGTCTATTCTTACACACGTATTTAGCTATGGCCTCGGCATATGTAATCTTTTTTTTAAAATCTAATTAAAGATACAATTCATTTCATGCCCTTGATTAATGGGAAAATGGGGGAGAAGGGTGGAAGTACCAGCTCTCCTGGAGAAAGCTTGTCCTGTGCAAGGATAAGTGATTCATGTGAAGGAGTACCAGTAAAGTTTGACTGAATGAGGGAATGATCAATTTCCCTCGACTGATCGTGAATTACGCATCTGGTGTTTTCGGGTAGTGGGTGTAGTGGGAAATTGGCTGGGGAAGGACAAGCAAAGTGCTATTTTCTCATGGTACTATAAAATAAATACTAATTGCATGTCTCTAGAATGTGAAAATTAGTAGTGCATGTGTACACGTACCTAGTAGTTTCTTCTTTAAATAGGTGCTTAGATCTTTACCACGGTTATTTGGTTGAAATCTTGTCCCAAGGATTGACACTATCTCTGTTGATTTGATTGCTTTATGGATAGAACAAATAATCTACAGTGTGCATTTGTATTCTATATCGTTGCCCCCACATTTCTAAACTAGTTTGGAAACTTATTTAGTGTTTGTCTCTTTTGTTTCTGTTGTTAGATGCAACCTCAGACTTTGGTTGAACATGAATATTGTTTTTAAGGCATTGACTCTTTTTGGTTACATTTGTCTAGATCTGTTGTTTGGGAGAGGACAGTGAAGAAACTCCGGCTATCTAAGGCACTTACAATTCCTGAGGGGATCAGCGTCTCAGATGCCTGTAAAAGAATGGCAACCAGGAGTGTTGATGCCGTTCTTCTAACTGATGCTAATGCCATGCTGTCAGGAATTGTCACTGATAAGGTGCTCATCTAATGCGCATTATTTACAGTTTTTGTTGTCCTTTTTTTTTCAATTTTTTGGCAATATTTTTTCAATTTTTTGTTTCAAGAGGAATATTAAGGCAGTATCGAATATCAATGCAAATGCTAATGAGATGAACTTATATATACCGTCATGAAACTGATCTTAATCTTCTTACTGTGATAATATGCAGCAGTGTCAGTTTATGATTATTGATGCTTGAACATATGTATTCTTTCTTTTGTCTAGGATATAATAACCAGGGTCCTTGCTGAGGAGTTGAAGCCAGAGGAGACAACTATCTCAAAAGTGATGACAAGAAATCCAATCTTTGTGAACTCGGATTCTTTGGCTATCGATGCTTTGCAGAAGATGGTCCAAGGTTGACCTTTTTTGTACTTTGTGTGCTTGTAATATTTGTCAGAACTTGTATAATTTTGTAGTAAAATTACTCTTTAAACCTCAAATTTACTACTAGCTGCTTATATATCGACTTTGTAAGCATTTTTCATGTTTAATAGGGAAATTCCGGCACCTCCCTGTTGTTGAGAATGCTGAAGTTATAGCAATGTTAGATATCACAAAATGCCTTTATGATGCTATATCAAGGATGGAGAAGGCTGCAGAGCAGGGAAGTGCTATTGCAGCAGCAGTTGAAGGTGTTGAGCGTCAATTTGGAAGCAATTTGTCTGGTTAGTACACTTCAGGGCTTAATTTAGTAAAAAATTTCGTTTTTGTTTTGTACATTAGAGGAGTGTAGGTTGGATGTAATTTGGAAAACAGGGCCCAGTTTATAATTGGTAATTTTCAATCCATTTCCATCCATCTTGTCAGGAAAATTAGTTATGGCGGCCGGCGGGAAAGTAATTCTGATTCATTTTTATTTTCTTGCAAATCATGTATTCAGATGAAGGTTTATTAGCTTGAATTTTTCTTTCAGTAAGGAAAATCTTCGTGTGTGAATCTAGATTTGTGTTGCATCCTTCCTTTGGTCTTTGCTGGGTGTGTTATGAACTTGTGGATATAAAATGTTGATAGGATAGTTAGAAACTTCAGCTTGTTTCATGTTAATTACAAATGGCCGAAGAAAGCGATCAAATAAATTGTTTTCCTGGAGGGTATTTTACAATTATTTTATTGGACACGTAGGTAGATGTTCATGATAAAATGAATCTGGGATTTTGGAAATAGCACTCTAGCATGCAAACTACCAGTTGGCTTACGTATATTATGCAGGTTTTTGGAGCTTAGCTCTTCTTAAATAATAATATCATTAGCTTGTTTGGTATTTGTCGCTCTGTTTGCACAAGTCATTAGAGCATCTTATCTTGATAATATATATTTCTCTTCCTTTGGCTACTTCTGTATTTCAGCATCATCAGCCTTTATTGAAACACTTAGGGAACGCATGTTCAAGCCTTCTTTATCCTCCATCATAACTGAAAATTCTAGGTAAGTCACACTTGTTGAGCTCTTTTTGGTTTTCATTTTGGGAAGTTTGTCATATTGTCACCTCTCAGGGTTGCAGTTGTAGCACCTTCAGATTCAATTCAAGTTGCTGCCAAGCAAATGCGTGATTTACGAATGAATTCAGTTCTTATCATGACCGAAAACAATGTTCTGGGGATACTCACGTATGACTTTTTAATCTATACTTTTAAAATATTGTAAATACAAGTTATGATTTGTCAGCCATTCTTTGTTTTTCCAAAGATGACTAGCTCGTGACTGGTGTTTTGGAATTCTATGTCAGTTCAAAGGATATACTTCTGCGAGTTTTGGCCCAAAACCTCCCGCCTGATCTGACTCTAGTGGAAAAGGTTACACAGCTTCTTTCTTTGAGTTTTATGGACATTGGGGTCAAATTACTCCCAAGTTATTTATTCATTAGATAATACTTTGACAATTTGATTTGTCATTCAAATTTTGAATTCATTGATCTTGTTGAATGTGTTTCCTTCACTTTCATCCAATAAACATTTTTTGGTTTAGTTTGTTTCTCTTGACCTATCATGCCTCTTGTACTTTAGGTAATGACCCCTAAGCCTGAATGCGTAACAATAGAGACAACTATTCTTGAAGCATTGCATATAATGCATGATCAGAAGTTCTTACATCTTCCAGTTGTTGACAAAGGTAAGTACCATTATCAGTTTCCATTGTTCATTTGTAAACAATTTTTAACATTGTTTTCCTGGCAGATGGATCTGTTGTTGCATGCTTAGATGTTCTGCAGATAACTCATGCAGCAATTTCCATGGTGAAGACTTGTCTCTTGATTGCTATTGATAATGCAATATATCATGTCTGATCTTAAAAATCTTGTTCACAAATAAACTTGAAAATTTGATTGATGCAGCTTATACAATTAATTTTTTAACGGACATGCTTCCTATCCTAAAAAGTTTTCTGGCTTTTTCACCTCGATAGTTTGATTTATTGAGCTCTAGCAGCCTGAAGTGTAGTTTTGGCAAAATGTCCGTATAAGAGCTGGGGATACTTGTGTTGTTTGTTTCATTCCTGGCGATGAAATGTAAATCCAAGAATATATTTTATTTTCGAAGTAAGTGTCAAGGACACATTCTGTGATCTTATTTCTCAAAGCAAAATTTAGTGCAAATGCAACTATGATTAATTCAAGAAACATGTGTTTTTAGCATTTGCATATTTAAAGATAATTATGAATTAAATGTATCAGTACCTGATTCTTGTTTAGTTTCTTTACTAGATGCATCTTTGTTAGATTCCAGTTCTAACATTCTGCTTGTATTATTACAAATTTTGGTACTTCTATTAGTTGGATCAATGCAAAAATAGCCTACATTGCAGTGGATAGTTACATTATTTATCCATTGAGGGAACACTAAGTTCCTTTTATTGTTAATTCAAAGGTTGAAAGTGGGTCTGGCACTGTTAATGATGTAGCAAATACAGTAATGCAAAATTTCTGGGATTCAGCATTTAATATGGAGCCTACTGATGATTTTGACTCACACAGGTCTTTCTGTGACTTTTCTTGTGTACTATCTTGATGATCAGAATTTGTGTAATGCTAATATTGTGTGCTCTATCATACAGTGAGATGTCTATTTCCCAATATGTAGCATCCGAAAGTGCTGACCAAGCAAAGCCAGCATACCCATCTCTTGGTCTTGGGAATTCGTTTTCTTTCAAATTTAAGGATCGTGAAGGGCGCGTCCACCGATTTAATATGGGTAAGTTTGTAGGACTTGCTGACTACCTTGTGTTAAGAATCTGTTAATATAAGTTCCAAACAGTGATGTTTGTTTTGACTTTCAAGTGTTATTTGAAAATTGGTTTTTGAAATTTAGGGAATTTTGAATCTTGATAAATAGGAAGGTGTGTTTTTATTTTGGGATTTTGAGAAGGGTGATTTTATGTCAAATCAATGTGTCAGAGGAATGATGTTGTAATAAATATATTGTTGATGTGATTGCCATGATTGAGTGATATGAGTTATGATTTAAATTATATTAAAGAGTAAAGAGAGAGAATTGATGGTATTGAAAAGAGTAATTGTACATTTATAGGTGTTGTGGTGGATTACAAAACGAGATTTTAAAATCCCGAAAGTAAATTTAAAACCTTTTTTTTTTAAATCCAGAACAAGGATCACCAATGTGTTCCCTAATCGTAATGGTGCTATCTAACCATCTAGCTTGATGCATAAGGATCATTTATGCCATCTAAAAGAAAGTATTATGCCAGACTGAAAAAATGGGCTGATGATTCTGAGGCCATCTGCATTATTGCTGGTGGTGCTATATTACATGAAACTTGATACTGAAGGAGAGATGGCATATATAAAAAGGTTGTGAGGAGCATAAAACTTTTTCTTACTACTGATACAGTTAACTATTCATGCTCACATATGATTGAGCTCATTGCCTTTTTCATGCTAAGATTGCTTTAAATTGAAGTAGAAGTGGTAGTTTGTTTACAGATAGCCAATTTCAGGGTAGTGAGTGTTACAGTTCTTTAACATACATTGTCATTTTATCGGGATTTCATGTGTAATTGGCATTTCAAGAGATCTCAATTCTGTCACATTACAAAGTGATGCTTTCTGTTTTCAGTAGACTTTTAAATTTTTTATTTTTTTTATCAAGTTTAATGAAGGAATCAAGAGGATCATCTTTGAATTTTTTGAATGGTTTACTGTCTTTATTTGTGTTACCAGGCACTGAAAATTTAGCTGAACTTGTTTCTGCTGTTATGCAACGTGTGGGTGCATCCGATGATCAAAGTCGCCCTCAACTTACGGTGGGTATACAAATGTAACTACATTTAAATGTTAATATCTTCCTTTCAGTCAATTTTCCAATGCCTTTTTCATGTTCTCTCCTAGTATGAAGATGATGAAGGTGATAAAGTTCTGCTCACAGCAGATGGAGATCTTGCAAGTGCTGTAACAAATGCCAGAGCTGCGGGACTAAAGGTGAGTGATTGTTTTCCCTATCTCACCATATGATGAGTTTCCTGACGGTGTGTTCGGTTTAATAGATAAAATAATATATCCCGCCTAAGCGTGCATCTTTTTTGAAGAAAAAAAGGTCTACAACTCTACATCATTCTGACACAAAGTAGTGACTTTTGTGATTTAGTGGTCGCCTGGTTGATAATTTTTCGAATGGGAATTGTAATTAAAATGAATGGTTGTTGTGGTTAATGAGAATAAAAAGTGGTCGATTTACCTTCATCATACTTCACACGAGGTATATGTCCATTTTTCTGTAACTACCTCCTCCCTGGCAATCATTTTCCCTAGGGGTAGAAACATGACAGACTATCCAACAGTGGTCCATGGTGCTTGATCCAGCTTGATTCTATTTTTTAATAGATAAGCCATGTCTAGGCTTTTCTAAAAGCTATTTATACATACATGCCAGACTTATATCTTGACAAATTAAAATCTTTTAAGCTCAATAGTGCGACTCGTTTAAATGAACAAAGTACTCAATTGAATTAACTTAACCATGGATAAATCCTCAATCTTTTAAGAACAAAATATACAAATATTAGAATCACAACATTGATATAATTACTTTTAAATGTGATATTTAAGGTGAAATGTGTTTAAAAGGCTTCAAACATGCTTTCAGGTTCTACTCATTTATTGAAAAGATTAGGTTTTAGCCTAATTAAAAGCCTATCACAGATAACAGGCTAGGGTCGGGCATGACAACAATGTACTAGACCTAGACTTTCCTCAATCATTACACTTTCCCGTAAGCAACGATCATTTTTTGAATTTATTATTCTAAATTATAGTAGTACACTAACATGTAACCATCAATCTTATTATAATTCACTATTTGATGATTCACGTACCATTCCAATTGAAGAGTAGAACCAAGCACCCCATTATATTCTTGTGCTACTTTCTCTGAATGAACTTGTCTAGTATATGTGATGTCTATTGTTTTCTCATCATATCTCTTTCTTGTGTCATATAATCAGATTCTGAGGTTACAATTGGACTACATCAATACAAGTCGAGACACAACGAAGCCTTCGTCGGATACTGTGGCTGCAGAGAAAGCTGGACCAGCATCACTCCACTATGGAATATTAGCAGGAGCAGTTGTCCTTACAAGCATTGGGGTAGTGGTCTACTTGAAGCGCGCAAACACATGATATTGGACGAGGTACAAAAGTGGCACTGTATAGATGCGTTTGAATCTCATTCTTTTGGAGATGGAATCTTGTAGTAAGTTATCAGTTGCATGGTGTAAAGTTAAAATTTCTGATTTTGTAAAACCATAAAGGGATTAACTTATGAAGGAGGAAGAGAGCATAGATGAAAGTGTAGGTGAGACGATAATGTTGTTATAAGAGTAATACTTTGTTTTACATGAGAGTTTGAGACATGTAATTTGTGTTCTTCTATTATCACAGTTGTCTAATCTCTCCTTAGTGATTTGATTAATTGTTGGTGTTAGTCTAATATTCTTGTCCTATTTACTTAAAATGACTTTCATTTTTTTGATATGTATCTGGGAAAAATGCATATTTACATATTTTTCCCCCAAAAAAAAGAAGCAAAAACAAAGAGAATAATTTCAAAAGCAATTGCACAATGTCAATGTATATTAAATGGAAACAGAACAAGACAAACTAATGGACACAACATATACTGCAACATATCGAACATGCAAGTAAAACAGTGTAAAATTAATTAACATGAAACTAATCTATGAAAAACAATAGGATATTGAGAAAATGCAGGAGTCAACTGATCAATACTCATTTCATTCTGAAAGATGGGTAAGCAATCAGTTCCTCGGTAACAAGGGCTAGAAAATAAAAAATCTGGGAGCTGAATGAGTGAAGACAACATGAAGAGCAACACCCATCGTAGTAATATAATTTGCAGGCCGATTATCCTATCTGAATATGTGAACAACTCGTGTGTTGGATCTGCAAGCACCAGGACGACCTTTATTCCAAAATACAAACAACCACTAATGCGACGATCTCTCTCACCAAGTGGAGTCCATTTAAGAAAACTCTGTATCAAAACTAGAAGTTGCCTCCATAGGTATATAGAAAACAAGCTGATGAAGATCACCGAGATGATCCCGAATAAGCCCTTATCTAGAAGCTACTCATTTGTCTCTATCAAAAGAAACCAATGTAAAATTAATAGATGGCATACACACCACTCAAGTATATCGAAAGGAGCTTCTCAACGCTCATCAATAGATATATACAAGTGGTGTGAATCCTGCCAGATAATTAACGTGAGAAAAAAGGTGCCACAATATTGGTTGAGGCCATTCCTCTCAAACAAAAAATATGTATCGAGAAATATATGTGTAAGGTGTGCCTCTAACATGTAATGTTAATGCAATATTTGTAATGCAAACAATATAATTCATCAGGAAATTAAAGATGAGAAACTGTCTCAATCTACATATCAAACGTAAAAAAAAAAAAAAAAAAAGTGTTAAAGCACAATTTTGCCCTTCACGACGTTGAATAATACCCGTGTTTATACATGCATGGAGCATTCTACTTCATTCCAAGTGTTATTCTTATATGTTTGATCTTCATATTGATAATCGTTCAAATTTTCTTTTCGATGAGTTCTACTATTTGGTCTGTATGGTTGCATGTTAATAATGTGGTTTCATTGAATACAGATAATTTCAATTTAAAAAATTGACTCTTTAATTTTAGGCCCATAATTTATAGAGATTGTCCAATATTTATCCCATTTTTTGCCGAAAATATGGAAGTGACATTATTTTTTGGTCATGCATGCACAGCTTAAGCGTCGGCTTGATTTTAGAAATTTTTTAATACACATGGATAATAAAACAAATAAAAGATAAATCAAAACTAAACTTAATAAATCGAAATAAACTAAATCGAAACTATATATATATATATATATTGACGGAGTATCAAAACTAATCATTGATTGGTCCAATTGTGAGGGTTTGAAATTTAAATTATACATTTTTTTACATTAATGTTCAAATCATGCGTTTAATTTCTGAGGACAGTCCATACAAAATTGTACTCATTGAAATAAGCTGGACGGGGGATTGTGAACCCGAATTAATTGATTTCTTGGTGAAATTCGGAGTTATAATTTTCTTTTTTTAAATCATGTGTATTTTAATTGGTTGTTTTGTAATAACAATTTTGTATATATGCTACTATATCCCAATATTTTGGAACTATTTAATGATATTTGAGAATGAGTTGGAATTGACAAAAATAAAATGAACCAGGCAATGAAGAAGAGACTTGATATGAAGCGTCTTGGTGATTATTAAATAAAAATCGAAATTATGGATGAAATAGAATTGATAAATAGCCAGAAGAAACTCGCTAATTAATCTGGAAATGAGCCCAGTTATTCAATTGTTTCGGCCTAATTAATCCAATCAGCAGGCCACTTTGAAGTCCACCACCATAGTAGCCCATGAAATTTATTTCTTCACATTCCGGCGCAAGAAATAATGCAGCCTAGGGGGTTCATAGTCCACGAATTCTTCTAAGGACCCAGATATTTTCCTCCAATTTTTAATTAGTTCACCTCACATTTACTTTCTTATGTTTAAAAATAAATTTGAAGACAGAAATACCCCTATTATATAATTTCTTAAATTAAAAAAAAGAATCAGTTCATCCCATTCATTGTTCACACCAAATACTGTTTCATTTGCTTATCTTGGACAAAAAGTTTCGAACAAAACTCCTAAAATTCAGAAAAATTTGCGAACATCATCTACGAACATGTTTTTGTCTCAAGATGATAATGGCTCACCCCCAACATGTAAGTGTTCATGTTTATTTAATTTTTTTGACCTAGTTTTCGAAATTTGGGGATTTATAAGTTGGAAATTATTTTTGTTTGATTCCATTACCATTTTGAAGTATATTGGTATTTATTTAGTAGTATATATGTTGTAGGAGTAGTATGTGGTGCGTAAATATGGTTCGCGCGTGTTTTTAAACGTGTTTTCGAGTTTTCAAATATGAGATGTTCGATTCTGGTCTACGGAACAAAGGACAAATTGTCGATCAAAAATTTCGAACAAATGGATATTGTTCGAATTTTTTATGCGAACAATGTCAAAAAATTGATAAGCCATTTTCAAACATAAGGGGATTGTTCCGTTAAAAATTTCGAACATATGGGATTTGTTCAGTTATAAATTTCGAACATTTGACTATTTTTAAGCAATTATTTTCGAACAGTGGGCTATTTTCTTGTTTATATTTTTTATGTTGTTATAGGTTGTGATGTTGTTCTACATTTTATTACAGTGCTCGGAAAATGATGGTGAAGACAATATTAAGCGTGATTGTGGAGAGGAATTGGGACGTGAAGTTGTTATGGATTACACTAGTGTTTTCATAAACACAGATTTTTTCCCTTCCCGTGATGCACTTATTGATTGGGTATGGAAAGTTGCTATTGATAATAAAATGGTTATATCAATCAAGCGTTCTGATAGTGGATCAGGTCAGAGAAAACCTCGTGTATTATTAGCTTGTGAGCGGGAGGGCGTGTATCGGCCACCAAAGAAAAAGAAGATTGGTTCTGTTGATGATGAAGAACGACCAAGTGGAAATGATACGGGGTCAAAAAAATGTAACTGTCCATTTTTGTTGAAAGGGACGGAGCAAGTTCCGTTTCAATGGAGTTTGGAGGTAAAATACGGTACTCACAATCATCCGATTAACAAGTATTTTGAGGGTCATTCTTTTATGGGTCGCTTATTTGCTATGGAGGAGGCGTTGTCGTTGACATGTCAAAATGCAATGCACCTCCCAAGTCGGTTTTGAAAGCATTGAAGGAGAAGAACATCATCAATACCTCTACCATTTGGACAATCTACAATGCAAGAAGGAAACACAAGGTGAGCCAATATTGTGGACGTTCACAATTGCAGTACTTGATGAGTAAGTTTGTTGAGAATGGTTACTTTCATTCTTATAGAAGATGTGAGATGTCAAACAGTTTGAAAGAATTATTCTTTTCACACCCCATTTCTATAAAGTTGGTTCGTGCTTTCCCGAAGGTGTTGTTGATTGATTGTACCTACAAGACAAATAGGTATAGATTACCGTATTTGGAGATACTTGGTGTTACATCAACCGACATGACATTTTCTGTTGCATCTGTATATTTGTTGGCTGAGAAAGAAGAGAACTACACTTGGGTTTTGGACGTACTGAAGGATATGTTGGGTGAAGGGTGCATGCCATCCATTATTATTATTGATCGGGAGTTGGCCTTAATGAATGCTATTGCCGTTGTTCAAGTTCGGGAAGCAGTGGGAGGCATTCATGAAGCAAGTAATTTTGGTTATCAATTCGCATACCGAAAATGAATACAAAGAAGCCCTTCAGATCCTTCGTTCCAAATTTGATGAGAAGCCAGTGGACTATGTTGTTGATCAATGGTTCAACCCTTACAAAGAGAGGTTTGTGAAGGCGTGGACAAACCAATTGATGCACTATGGAAATACAACGACTAACATGTATATTTATCAATTTTGTATACTTTATTAAGTGGTTTTTTTTTTGTATATTGTATTTATCATTCTGTATATTTTGGTCATATTTAGGGTTGAGAGTCACCATGCTGGTTTAAAGAGATTGCTTGGAAACTTATTAGGAAATTTTGAGACTTGTTAGGTGAAGTGTGATACATTGTACGAAGCATGTCATACTGCTATTAAGGCATCATTTGAGAAAACTAGGAATGTTGCTCAACATAAGTTCTCATCCAGTCTTTATAATGGTTTGCGTGGCGTAGTCTCCATATACGCATTAGAGAAGTTGTTTGAGGAGGTGAAAGTTGTGAAAATGCCAGGGTTTGATGCAATTAACTGCAATCATATTTTGAGAACAACGTATGGTTGTCCATGTGCACACGAGATTGAAGAATATGTGTACGCAGACAAACCAATACCGATGAGTGCATTTGATACTTTTTGGAGGAAGTTGGATATGGAGTCGGTGGTAAAAGATGATGTGAAGGAGGCCACTGACTATCGTTTTGAAGATGCAGTTCGTGATATGGCAAGGGTGTATGAAAATTTTGATGAGAGTCGAAGATTGATTTATTTGAGAAATATGCGTGAGATGGCGAAGCCGGAAATGACTAATATGGTTGAACCGACCATTAAGATCGATCCACGTGGTATACCAAAAAGTAAAAAGGCCTCAGAAAAATCCACGAAAAGGGATCCCAGTTTGTTTGAGTATGTTCAGTCGGAAGTTGATAGTTATTGCCCCCCCTTAGAGAGTGTGGTTTACAATGTAGAAAGTTCACTTTCATTGCCAAAGTCTTAAAACACAAGAGTGTCTAAAAAGCTACCGATACGTATTTATATATATTTTTAATTAATTTTTTTCCTTTTAATTATTACTATTTTATTATATACGTGTGCAGACTCGGAGAGGTAGTAGATCTAGTTCTACACCTTATTTCATATCAATGCTTCCTATGGAATTTCAAGAGTACGAGGTTGATGTCCATAATGTAAAGGGTGATGGTCATTGTGGATTCGCGGTTGCGGGCCTTTTAGGATTTGGTGAGGATGAATGGGCTCGTGTGAAACAAGATTTAATGAATGAGCTATCCCACAATATCCAGTTGTACGAGAAAGTTTATCGAGTCCCAGACATGGTTTCAATCACGATGAAACATCTTAATTGTTTCAGTGATTCGGCACATATGGAGCACTGTTCACATTACCGTACATGGGCCACTTGGTTGCGTTGGTGTATAATGTCGTGTTCGTTACATTAAGCCCCACCATATCACTATCATTCCTCCCATATAGGACTGAAATGCCATCGAATCCAAGATTTATTTGTGTGGCGTTGGTTAACAACAACAGCCACTTCGTGCAGGTACTCAAAATACTATGCATATTGAGTCACATATAGTCGAAAAATATATTATGATTATCTTATTTTTAAATTAAATAGGCGACTCTCGGTGCCGGAGTTACATTACCCCCAATTGTCACATCATGGAGAGAGTTCCACTACTGGATGGGAAAGAGCTTTTAATTTCAAGAAAGTGGAGATTGATAATCGTATGCATGATTTGAAGTAGGTTAGGATAAATTGTACATCTTTTGTGATCGAAACATTAGCTACATCTTTTAGGATCAAAACATTATATACATACTTTGCGGATGTATATCTTTTGTGATGTATATCGTGTGTGATGTACATCTTTTGGGATCTATATCTTTTGACTTGTTGAAATGGGATGTATGGAATATTGAAATGAGATTTTGTTTGATATGTAATTGAATGCTGATAGCTCCTTGAGAGTTACGTACCCAAGTGTAGGTTGATTTCAAGTAATAAAATTTCTCGGGAGACCGAGTGTCGAACCACAGGGAGATTTGGAAGAAAAAGATATTATCTAGTTGAGAGGTTTAAATAAAGTAACAAAATACTAGAGCTTCGGGATTCCACTTTAGATAAAAATACTAGAGTTATGATCTTGGTTATCTTTGATAACTCAATCGAAATCTAACAATCAAGTGATTTCAATCGGAAGATATAACTTTGAGCACATATAATACTTTTGAAAAGTACCTTTAGAAATTCGAACAAGTTTATAAAATCAATAGTTGATATGTAAAACTAAGCATTTGTTGTGCCAATAAGTCTACAACAAATCAAAGTAATGACACATCAAAACCTCTCTTAAAAACTCTTCAAATGACTAAAGGATTAAAACTTTGAAAATCTTTATTGAATAACCAAGAACATTACTAATACTTTACTAAAGCTTCATCCCTAACTCTAGTAAAATATTTAGCTACTCATACTAATACAATAAGAACTCATATTTCTAAGAGAGATACTAGACTAAGATAGAAGGATTACAAGGAAAATGGGATGCCTTCAAGGGTTGCTAAAGGGCTCTTTATATAGGCCTCCAAATAGTGAATCATGAAGACTTTAGGAACCAATTCACGTGGCCTGTAAACATCAGTAATTTAATTGCCCTTGCCGTCTGAATTTCATCTTGACTTCTGAATGAAAGTTGTAGACCGTTGGATTAGCTTTCCAAGGAATCTAAGATCTCCAAAATTGGATCTCTATATTGTGAGTTATGACCATAATAGTGGAGTTGATAAAACTGGATTGTTTTTCTCCGCGAATTTATGGTGGTCTATTGAAAAACAGATATCTCAGCTTGCACAAAATCAACGCCTTTAATATTTCTACTGTGTCTTGATGAATTTCTTGGCTAACCAATGGATTTGGTCTTGTGTAAATTGGACTTTTGTGTGATTTATGGTGAATTATTTCCCAACATGTGTACTGAGATGGCGGAATTTTGAAGCCCTGCATTGATTGTCATTTTGACCATTGAAGCCGGAACTTTTGACACTTGAGCCCTGAAGACAAGTTGTAGAGCAACGAATTAGTGATCAAATACAACTGGAATTGGTTCAATTGGTTTAGTGAGGCTCCAGATACTGTTCAAATACGAAAATGTGTTTTGAGTCCAAACATTGGACAGAATTGGAGTCTTCACTTATGAGTACAAATACAATCCAAACATGTAAAATTGGATCACTAAAGTGTCTTAAGTATTTAGTACATTGTCTTAGGTGTTCAATATCATAAAATTTGGATAAATATAACTCCACTTAAGACCTCAACAATATACAATAGACATAATGGTTAGGTTGAATTATACATATGCTTCTTATTTAAATAGAAAACATAAATACTTATAACTAATTAGAAAGTGTGAAATTATATATAAATACGCTAAACAATACATTATAGTACACAAAATAATACACAAAATAGGTAAAAAACATGCATACTTAAACGCTAATCAAATGCCTTACATACAGGGATGTTCGAATTGAAATTGGTCATTAGAAATTTTTTGAAATTGAAATACTAAACTGAACAACAAAGTTCGAAATTTTTATCATGTAAAAGTAGAAATGTTCAAAAAATAATATCGAACAAACCTGAGAAATTTGAAAAATGTAACCAAACATGTATGTTCGAAAAAAAAGATTGAATATTTGAAATATGTTCAACAAAATCAGCCGAATGAAATGAAAATATTCGAAAATTTAAGTCGAACATTAGTGTTTTGTTTGAACTTTTTTTATATATAGGGATTTTGGTGTTTTTAAATTTGTTGGGGTGTGTATTTCTAAATTTGGGGGTGAACAAATCTACCTGTGTTCGACAAAAAAAATTTCGAACAAAGGGGAGATGTCAGAATATATTAGGCGAACATCCGTGTTTTGTTCAAAATTTAAATCCGAACATTTTTGTTTTGTTCAAAAATTAGTGACATACCAGGATTTGGGGTTTAAAAAACTGAAATTTTCTAACATTTACATGGAATTCGACATTTTTGTTCGCACAAACACTCTTTGTTCGAAACTTTTTTCGAAATATATGTTCCAACAACCATAGACGCCATAGTAATCGAAATATATGTTCCCATATGTAAATAATATTTAATGTAAATAATATTATATATATTATTTATGTATATTATTTATATAATTTCACATATTTTAGTTTTATTACTTATTATATTATATTTTATATAATATAGGGGAAGTTAAATAACTGCAGGAGCAGTTAACTCCCCCCTTCTCTCTGGATAAGTATGTTTTGCATCTGAGAAACATTCTGCGGATTTTATTTCAAGTTATCAGGCATTAAAGAGAATACACACTATCATCAGAAATACAAACACATATCGAATACAATACTATTTGTGGAAATTGGGTTTGCACACACTGTGACTGGGACCCCGAGAACGTAGACAGACGTGGATATCAATCTGGTTCATTTATTCCGCTTAGCAGATCAAAGGTTAGCATTCTGATTATACGTGTTAGAATGTAACTGGATCCAACATATGGTATCAGAGCCCATATGATTGTATCCCGCTGTCCACTGAAGCATTGTTTTTATTTTGGAATCACATGATTATTTGGAATTACTGCACGTTTATGATCGAAGGCATGTTAGTATTGTTCTTGGCATTGATGTTATGACATGTATAATATCCATGTGTGAATTTTTTTTTTTATTTTCATGTCTGATCATATGTTCTGCTTCCGTGCGATTTCCAATTTTTATTTAATTGGTTGCTTTAGTGTACATATTCCAGTCCATATACGTCCAGAAAATCATCTAGACTGTCTGTTTTTGTTAAATCAAGAAGTTTTTGGAGTCCCGTACATATTTTACATTTTCCGGGTTGGTTTAAAATTCACCCAAAAATGTGATTTTTTGATATAAAATGATAGCCCTCGTCACCAGGATCACGGTGATATTTTTTTCACAATTTTTGGCTTTGTATTTTGTGAGATATGATTTTTTGAAGTTTTTTCAAATTTGGGGGCTATTTTGAAAAATTTCAGAATATTCAGGGGCTTATTTTTGAAAATTTGACATTTTGGAGGGACCCGAAAATAATTTTTTAAAACCTGATTCAGTCTAACAATTCGCCACGCGCCGGCGGTTGTTCGGTGATAGGTGGTGGCGTGTCGCGCCCACGCGCCGGCTAACGGAGCTCCGGCGGGCACGTGCAGTTCACTCGCAACCAGCAAGTCGCGCGTGGAGGCGCGTGGTGGTCGTCAACAGTCTCCTGGTGGCGCGTGGAGGCGCGTCAGACCCTTTTCCTGCGTGTTCTTCACATGCTACTGTGTTTTCTGGATTATTCTGTGTATTTTGATGGTTTTTGAGCTGTTTTTCATACTATAAATGCATGTTTTAGCACTTCATATGCGTTATTTAGTAGAAATTCATGTTTAGATGTGTTTGGAAATTGTTGAGTGATTACGGTTATCTGAGAAAGTGGGAGCCAAAGAATTATAACTTTATTACACTTGTGAATATGCCTATTTTGAGGAAATTCATGTGTTAAAGTTTTTTATTTTTTATTGATTGTTGCTCAATTTTTTGGCTGCTCATTTTTCAGGTATGTATATCAGAACGGTTTCCACTCATGACATTGTTGAGCAATTTATATAACTGTAGGATTTATGTGGCTAATTATACTTATGAAATCACTCAAACAATAATCAAAAGATATTAACTGGATTTATAATATGATTTAATAGTTGAAATGTAGAGAGAGAAATTGTGTAATATATCTCTTGTATATTGGAAATCAGATCCTTACAAATGTGTTTATTACAAGTATTTATACCCTTTATTTAGTGAGGTGGCACCTTTTTATGCCATATGGCTTCTGGGGGTGACAAGTGTCCTCCACTTGTCACCCCCTCAAAGTTTTGCTCCACTAACTCCAACCTTATGATTCAAACTTTTCATGCAGGTTCCTTGGACATCTTGAACCTTCTTTCCATCGAAGAAGGGACTAGCAAGGGGGCGAGCGGTGCAGCGAGCAAGGGAGCGAGCATTTTGGCGAGCAACGTAGGCCTATCCTACTGACTTGCTGCCTTGTCATATCCAGGCTGAAGGCGACCACGGGGGCGAGCAGGTGGGCGAGCATCAAGGCGAGCAACCTAGTCCTGGCTTCATAAGCTTATTGCTTTGTCATACTCAGAGCCTCGGGCGACCAATATGGCGAGCAGCACAGCGAGCATTGGTGCGAACAACTGGGGAATGGTCACGTAGGCTTGTTGCTTTGACACCTCTAGGCTCGGGTGAGCATGTGGGCGAGCATCCTGACGAGCACGTAGGCGAGCAGCTTATACATTCTTGCTTTTTATACTTTGGTTATTATCTAATCTTCAAGCTTAGATCCTTTTATCAACATTTGCCCCTCAGTATATGCTTTGATCTGATATCAAAGTATATACTGGAGTTGATCTTTTATTATGTAAGTAAGCAACTGGGCGAGCAATTGGGCGAGCAACTTAGCGAGTAACGTGGTGCTCGCCCTGGTGCTCGCTCTCCTGCTCGCTCTCTCTCTCTTCGGCAATTAAGGCGACTCTCCAAAAAATGAGGTGCCTCCTCGTTTCGTGCGCCAATCAGTCGCACGAAAAGTCGTGCCTTTTCAGAGACTTTTCAAATATTTTGCAACTTGGTCCCTGAAATTCTTTTCCCTCTTTCACTTTGACCCGAGCATATAAATAGGGGTTTTCTAAGCACTATTCATCTTCTTCTTCATTCACCATTTCTCTTCTAGAATTCCCGGCGATCTCATCTTCGAGCCCTTTCCGACGACTTTTAGGAATCTTCACCACTCCGGCGACCGGTTCTACAACTCAACATCCCAGGTAATTCCTCAATTCTTTTCGTCTTTTCTTTACATTACCTTTATTTTTTTTTAATTTTTGCATATCTATTTTATGTACTTGTTTGCCGGAATTTCTGATTGGATTCTTGTTGACGACGCCCACCATCCTTAGTTAATCACACCCTAGGATCAACCTTGTCTTTTCCTCTTTCTTCCCGAATCCATGTCGTCATCCTCGAGCCGGACAATTTCTCACCGGAATCCAGGCAAACGGCCCATGGTGGAGAACATAGAGGAAGGTGGCCCGATCGCAGGCTTGTCCTCGGTCCATCTGGCGGGGTCTGATTCCGTGGTTGAGGAGGTAAACCGATTTTTGGAGAAAGGAGGCGAGCAAGCCAACGATGAGGCCGGCGAGCACCCCTGCGAGCACATCGGCGAGCAGCTGGGCGAGCAAGAAATCGAGCAGCCCATTGCTCGCCCAGAAGGGGAGGATACGGAGGACGTAGAGATACTCTCCAGTAGTGGCGATAGTGACGACTCTATCACTGAGTGGTTCGAGTCTGTTAGCTTCCCTCAACCACACATGTCTGAGAGGTCCATCCCCGAAGGCCTTGCACAAGAGTTCGACTAGAGAGCGTACTACGAGTGGTATGCTGCCGACTTCCCAACACCTCCTCGACAGTATCGGGAACTTGAAAAAGATGACCGCACAAACTTCAAGGCGAATATCGTAGTAAGTATCATTGATGAGGACGATCTTGACCACATCCGGAAGGAGTATCATATTCCCTGTGACGTCACTATGTATGCTCCCCGGGAGAAAGAAAGAGCTGACCGCCCCCCGAAAGAATTAACAGCCATAAACGTACGTACGTTGGCTGCTTGTGTGACGTTACCCCTTCACCCCCTCATCGGGTGCTTTTTGGAGACGACGGGTTTAGCGATCACACAGCTGACCCCCAACGCATGGACGTACCTGATATCACTATGCACAGTTTTCGCCTTGGAGAAGTACAAGGATCGCCTGACTCCTCAAGAGGTGAATTACACCCTCTGCCTTAGCAAGTGCTCTGAGGAGGGCCAGGGCTATTATTACCTTAAGGCGAGGAGCGACATGAAGATCCTTGAGGGACTGCCCAACAAAGTGAGAGACTGGAAGGAACAATTATTTTTTATCGGCGGTGACTGGCGGGCTCCTGACAACAATGAGGGTCTTGGGGGACGTATTATGACCCCTACTGAGTTTGGCGAGTTGCAGCGTAGGACTTGTTTGCATGTTTTGAACATTATTTTTTTGATATTGTGCCTGATGTCTTTGTTCTTTTGTATTGCAGGCTTGATCCCTCAGCGCTGGAAGAAAACGAGCTTGTCTGAAGAATTCAAGTTCACCTGTATTCTCATTTATCGTCGGAACAAGAAGGATAGAACTTTTGACTATCTAAACAAGCCCAGTTGCCGCATTGCCTCGGGGCTGATCACAACCCCTCACCACCTACGAGCTCAGGTTGCCCATCCCGCAGGTAAGGTTGTCTTGTACTTTTGAGATTGAGATTTCATGCAAAATTTCTAACTCTTTCTGTCTCTTAATGCTTGCAGCTTCTGAAGTCTCTATTGCTATCCCTCCATCTTTTAAGACTTTAAACCAGAAATTCGGGATGACACGTACTAAGAGGGACCCCCATCCGTGGTGTTAGCAGCTCAAATTGCTGCTAAAACTACTAAGAAGACTGCTGGAACTGGGCCGAGCACACGATCCTCTGCTCCCTCTCGAGCCCCCCGCACCGAAGCTCGACAAACTCCGGGTGACTCCCCAAGCGGCGGCGGTCGCCGATTACAACGGGGTGACGGTTCACGCGTTGAGCGTGAAAGTGTGGCGGCCAAGAGGGCGAGGGTTTCAAGGCCTCCAAGTTCGGGAGGATTAGGTCGGGTCGAGGTTCTGGAGTCTACTCCTCCCGTTTCCACTGGTACCCCGACTACCCCGGCATTTATCCGCTCGATCGGTCAGTTAACTGACATCACATACCTGGGATGGGACCAGGAGCGGGCAGCTGGGTATGAGTCTCATACTTCTAATATGTTCATACTTCCATGTTAACATTTCTAAGTATTTTCTTGTATGACCTTTTAAGCAGGTATGACCCTACACGTTATCAGCATCGTAGCCCGCTGGTCCACCAGTTTGCACTTGCCCGTCCTCCAAAGTCTCTTAATGAGCTCAAGGGCCCGGTTCGAGGAGCTGTTGAGTCTGCTGTCCGTCACTAGACCCAACCCCAAGACGCCATCATCCATCATCAGTCGTTGACTGATAACATCCGCACAGCCATGCATCACTCGAGTGGTGCTCTTATCACCGCTCAACGTGCTATCGAGCAGGCTGTGTCGTTGGAGAAGTCATACGCGGTGTTGAATGATAGCCTAAGGAAGGAGAGGGACGAGATGAAGAAAAGAGTTGCCACATTTGAGGCCAAAGCTAAGGCTTCTCTGGACGCCGAGCAATCGGCGATTGCAAGTGCTGAGAGGACCCGGGTTGAAGCTGAGGGTCTTCGGGTTGAGCTGGCAAGTGTCCGGGCACAGTTGGAGGAGAGCAGGGTTGCCCGGGGAAAGATTGCTGAGCTAGAAAAAAAACTCCAAGCCACCCAGACCGAACTCGTTGATCTTAAGGCTGCCCATACTGATTGCTATACCGCTGAAGCCGTTGCGGATATCCGAGCGGAGTCCTCTGACTTTAGCTTTGTTTATGCCTTTGCTGAGAATCTTCGGGCCTATCACCATGCTGTTGGTGAGAACGAGGACCCTTGGACAGCCTTGAAAAAGGAGTTCACCGATTTCCTTACCGAACGTCCTCTTAAGGAAGGTTTGGTGGTGGATATCGGGGATCTCGAGGAGATGGGAGTTGACTTAAGTGCTGTGCCTTCGACACTTAAGATCATCGGTGGAAACTATCCGCCTCTTCAGATTAATGCTGATGACGATGCGATGGTGGACACTGAGGGTCTATCTCCATTCGAAGTCCTCCCTGGTCTCTCTCCTTCAGGTGCTGGCGAGCAGGTGGGCGGCCAGGTAGGCGAGCAGGCCGTTGGGCCGGTGGATCAGGGCCGCGAGCAGGCTGGCGACCAGGCTGGCGAGCAGGTGGGCGACCAGCCTGGCGACCAGTAAAGTGATGGGGTCTTTTCCCTTTTTGTTTCAATTGTCCTTGAAGACGTTTTTACTTTAGCTTTTTCGCCCTTGAAGGCGCCCTATATGTACTTGAACTTCCCTTTAATGTTTAATGAACTTGCAGTTTTTCTTTTTATTGGCTTTCACTTATATTTACTTTTGCTGTTGATACCTTTGTCTCAGTTATTTAGTGCTCGTTTTTATGTACGGTGTTTTAATTGATTCGTCTTACTTTTCCTTTTACGGAATCGCGAATTTACACCTTTTACTCTTCATCTCTTTCGATGTAGGCTTATTAGGTGGTAAGGACTCCCTTTTAATGGTATGACCTTAGGGTTAGTCTCAATACCTTGCCTTTAATATGGACTCGTAAGTCTTGAGAGCTTATAACTTGAGACATCTCTTGATACATCAATTTGAAAAGAAGCCTCTCTATTCAATAGAATAATAACTTTACAGATTTGTCTCCATCTATTATGGACCTGCTTGCCCCTATACATGTTGGACAAGCAAGGTTTTCTTGAGAAATTTACATAAGTCTTCATTGGTAAAATTTCTTGAGATGTGTCGCATTCCACGTGTATGCCGAAGAGTTACCTTGCATATCCTCCAGGTCGTACGCCCCATTTGGCCAACTTTTTGTTACTTTGAATGGACCTTCCCATTTCGGACCAAATACTCCAGTCGGGACTGCTAATATCCTTCGCATCACCAGGTCACCAATTTGGAATTTTCTATCTTTAACCTGCGAGTTGTAGTATTTCTCGGCTCGTCGCTTATAGACTGCATTCCTCAATTCTGCCGAGGTTCTTGTTTCTTCAATCAAGTCTTTTTCTACCGCCATATTATTTTCATTTGCTTCCTCACTGTATTTGATTATCCTCCATGTCCGATGCTGGACCTCTACTGGGATGACTGCTTCAACTCCGAAAGCCATTGTGAATGGTGTCTCCCCGGTACTTGTTCTGTAAGACGTTCTGTAGGTCCATAAGACTTCCGGAAGCTCATCGGCCCAACTACCCTTTTTTTCTTCTAACCAGATCTTTAGGATGTGCTTCAAAATTTTATTCACTGCTTCAACTTGTCCGTTTGATTGAGGATGATATGGTGTGGAGTAATGTTTCTTGATGTTCCAAGATGTGCAAAAGTCTCTTCACTTACTTCCATCAAACTGCCTCCCGTTATCCGTGACTAGCGACTGTGGTAACCCAAATCTGCATATCAGGTTCTTCCAAATAAAGCTTATCATCCTCTCTTGGGTTATCGTCGTTAGTGCTTCAGCTTCGGCCCACTTAGTGTAATAGTCCACAGCCACCACTACAAATTTTAGCCCTCCCTTCCCAGGAGGGAATGGGCCAATCAAGTCGATACCCCATTTAGCGAATGACCATGGACTATATACTGACTTCAATTCTTGTGCTGGAGTGTGGATGCTCGGAGTGAACTGTTGGCACTTTAAGCATCTCTTAGCATATCTGATAGCATCCTTTCGTAGTGTCGGCCAATAATACCCTTGCCTGATGGTTTTGTAAGCTAAGGCTTGCCCCCCAGCATGTCTTCCACATATCCCTTCATGGATTTCTTTTAACACCTTCTGTCCTTCTTCCGAAGAAAGACATTTGAGTAATGGGAGTGAGATTCCTCTTTTATATAACTGCCCTTCGACCATCGTGTATCTTGCGGCCTGCTTCACAATCCGCTGTGCTTCCCATGGATCTCCTGGCTGCTCTCCGTTGGACAGGTATTTACTGATAGGTGTTCGCCAATCATCGGTAGACTGTTGCTGGCTATTGATTATCTGCTGCCCCCTCTTCAACAATTGATTAACATAATCAAATGTTGAAGGATTAACTAACTTTGTGACCACCACTTCTGAGATGCTTGGTTCTCCGGTGCTTGTGGCTAACCGGGCTAAAGCATCTGCTTGGGTGTTCTCTAGTCGGGGGATCTGCTTAATGTATACTTGCTCAAATTTTGATATCAGGTGTGCAACGATCCTTTGGTAAATGATCATTTGTTGGTCCTTCGCCTCATACTCTCCTCGGACTTGAGATATGATTAGCTGTGAATCTCCAAAAACCTGAAGTCTAGTTGCCCCCACAGCTAATGATAGTCTCAAACCCGCGATAAGTGCCTCGTATTCAGCTTCATTGTTTGTTGCTAAGAAATTGAACCTTATTGCGGAGGTGAACACCTGTTTATCGGGACTTATCAGGACGACACCCGCTCCGGCTGCGGAACTTGTTGCTGAGCCATCCACATAGAGGTGCCATGGGTAAACACGTCCCCTCGTCGAATCTTAAGGGTAGGTTAGCTCTACTATAAAGTCTACCAGAGCCTGCCCTTTGATCGCTGTTCGGGGTGCGTATGTTATACCATACTAACTAACCTCTAGTGACCACTTTAGTAATCGTCCGGCAGTATCAGGTCTATGTAAGACTTGCCTCAAGGGAAATGTTGTCAAAACTTCCACTTGATGGTCGAAAAAATATGGCCGGAGCTTCCGCACACTCATCACCAATGCATATGCCAATTTCTCCATTGGGGAATATCGTAGTTCCGCCTCATGTAGCACTTGGCTGACATAATTGTTGGGACAATATGAGTATTTTGATTAGATCCCAAAACCCCTGATGAATTTGCCTAAGTATAGTGTTCAGGATAAAATAGTTCAGGATAGTTAGGTTAGAGATTCAGTACAGAAGGATCATGCTGAAGACTGAAGAATATTGGAGTCGACCCGATTTACTGAAGTCTGAAGTGTAAACCATTCTGAACGAGTCAGTCAGTCTCGCTGAAGATTGTCTGTTCTGAAGCTGAAGATCGAAGCCTGCTGATTCATCCTGAAGTCAATCCTGAAGTACCATTGTCTGATATTTCTACTGAATACACTAAGCATGTTCAGGACAGAACTCAGTCAGTGAAGAGTAAGTATTACCTATCAGGCTGTGCTGAATGCACATAGGACCTGACTTAGGCCTTGGTTCAGTTCACCTGAATCCTGTAAGTCCGAAGCAAAAAGGTAACACATACTGAGCTGAATAACCTATCAGGCTGTGCTGAATGCACATAGGACCTGACTCAGGCTGTGGTTCAGTTCACCAGAATCATGTCAGTCCAAAGCAGAAGGTTATTTATGCTATGGGACAAGAGACAAAAAGAATGTCAGTAAGACTCCATTAAGGCACACGTTAAGACTGAGTTATTACAAGAGACTCAGAGCATTGAATGTACGAGGAAGGATAAATGTCTGAAGGTCAACTAGCCGTTATAGTGGAGAGCCAATGATCTTTCGACACATAAGCACGGAGTCTGCGCAGCATTTAATGCGGCATTTAATGCGTCTCAAAAGGTTGCAGGTGATGTGACAACTTGCCAGAATAAGCATGGCGGGTAGGTCGAACAGTATTTCTAGCCTGCAATCTACCTAAAATAGGAAAGATTTGATTTGATCTCCTCCAACGGATCTATTTTGAATCTTGCCTATAAATATGGAGAACCTTGCACCCATTCAAGGTTAACGGGAAATTTCCAAGAGAACTCTCAAGAATCCAAGAACACAAAGCATATCATAAACAACACTCTGCAATTAAATTTCCCTAGTGTTGTAGTAGGATTCACTCTGTATCTTGCTTAGATCGATAGCTCTAATATTTAGCACTGATTTGTATTGCTAGAGCTATCTTAGTTGGAAACCAGAATACCAAACCTCTCAAAGTGTGAGATAGGTTGGTTAGAAGGACTGGGACTTGTAAAACGCCCAGGGGTCAGTTCCTAAGAGAGGAAGTTGGCTACTCGTGTCCCTTGGCACGTAAAACCCAAGTACCTATCCTCAGGGTTTTGAGGATAGCTTCCTGTTAAATCAGGTCGTGGACGTAGGAGTTGGTTATCTCCGAACCACGTTAAAAAGTCCCCTGTGTGCTGATTTACTGTTTTGTTCAGGATCATAAATGTCATCATATTAAACTGAACATACTGCATTGGTTTTAACTTCAGGACTGAATCAATCATCTTGAATCTGAATACTGTGCACTCAGCCTTAACCACCAATTTACTAAGTAACTCAGAGAAAGCGTTTTCAGAAACTAAAACGAGTAGAATCTAAGGGCTCACTTTCCGCACGTACTCTGACTCACTGAGATAGTAGTCCAACTGACTCGCTTCCGAGCAGTCAGTAGGTTTGTTATCTCTACTGAGCCTCCGAGCACTTTACTCACACTCAGCTTATCTGACTCGGTATTGAACCGTCCCTGCTGCCCCTGCGGACATTCAGCTTACTGAGTACCTCAGAGAATTCTGACTGAGTGCGTTTGAGCATTTTTTTGAGTCTTTCAGAAAAATCTGACATCAGTGTATTCCCCCCATACACTGATTTAACTCGTTTCGGGACCAACAAGTGGTATCAGAGCAGTGGTTCAAAAGATCACTGACTTTGTTTATCAGCAGTTTCTGAGGAGAAACTTTTGGTGGTCTACTGAACTGATCTTGTTTCTGAAAAATTGCATATCATGGCATTAGGTTCTAAACGCCTCGAGGGCAATCTTCCTGAATTCTCTATTGACAACTATGATTATTGGAAATTCAGGGTACTCGCACATCTCTATTCTATCCATGATCAGATGCCACAGGTGATTGAACATGGGCTAATCAGATTTATGAGAAATCTTCAGACGACTTGGCCTGTTGCTGGCAATGTCCCTGTTCCAGCCACCGGAGGTGAAGAAGTGGAGAGGTCCGCGCTTAATTCTGATCAGATTAAGCAAATAGGACTGGATAATGTTGCCAAGAACATTATACTCCACACCGTTTCTTACGAGAACTCGGTCAGGCTGTTGCATCTGAGGACAGCTAAGGAGATCTGGGATACCCTGAGGGAGATGAGCGAAGGTTCTGAAATGATTAAAGAAAACAAGAGAGATCTCGCAATCAGGAAGTTTGAGGCCTTCAAGATGCTAGAGGGAGAGTCCATCGATCAGATGGAAGCTCGGTTCATTAAGATGATGAACGAGTTAGCAACCCTTGGGAAGGAGTTTCCCAAGAGGGAGGTGTCTTCTAAGATCCTGAACTGTCTCCCTGAAAGATGGGACACAGGAGTAATTTTGTTGAAAAACACTCAGGACCTTACAAACATCACTCACTCACACCTATTCTCTGAGTTAAAGGCTCTAGAATTTGACCTCGATAAGAGGAAGAAGATGGGTGTTGTCAGTGAGGAAGTTAGTGAGGAGAAGACATCTGAAAAGGAAAAGAGCGTGGCTCTTAAAGCTACTCCTGAGCCTGAGGCTGGATCTGGCTCCAAGTCTCTAAAAGACATGAACAAAGATGAGCTAGCCTTGGAGTACAGCCTGATGGCACGGCGATTCGAGAAACTGAACTCTCGTTTCGGCAGGTATAAGAAATTTTATACTGACACCCGTGATCGCAGGTACTCCAGCCCCAGGAGATCTAGCCCCCCGGAGAGAAGAAAGAAGAGGTTCAGATTCCAGGAGGGATCGCAATGAGCCTGAGCGACGCAGAGATGAAAAGAGGAGAGAGGATGAGCCCAGAAGATCCAGCTCCAAACCTGAAAGATCATCAGGGAGCAGGAGGGAATCCTCTGATAAAAGGTACACTGACAAGAAACTTTCATCTGACACAGATCAGTGCTACCACTGTAAAAAGTTCGGACATTATCAGTATGATTGTCCGGAGCTCAGTGCTCGTGAGCGAGAAGATCGGAGAGCCAAAAGAGAGCTCAGGGCTTCAGACCGGAGAGCGTTGCTAGCTGAGGATTCCTCAGATTCAGATGGCCCTGGACGCCGGTCTCCTGAACTCTTTTCAGATGAGGAGTATGATGACCTCTGCCTGATGGCAGATGATGAGGTATGTTCTTCTGCCTCTTCTCCTGATCACGCACCTGAGTTTAGCTCAGATTCAGCAGGAGAACTCAACCTTCAGCTCGCCCTAGAGCAATTGATGGTTGACTTCTCTAGGCTGCAGGAGACTCATACTCACACAGTGGATGTGAACGCACAACTGAGTGAGAAGAACGATCGGTTAACTGAGTCTCTCAGAGTAAGAGACACTGAGGAAGCCCTCAGATTAGTACATCTTCAGGAGGAGCTACTTAATGCTAAGAATAAGCATGATGAAGCTCCACTGGAGGTAGAAAGACTGAAGGGTGTCATCAGCTCAAAAGACCCAAAGGGCAAGAAAAAGAGAGGTGCTTCAGGAAGCAACTCTCAGAAAAAGTTTGTCCCTGCCCTAACTGATGACAAGAGCTCCAATGTTGCTCATCAGAATAAAGGCAAAGGGAAGGAGAAAATGCCTGCTGAACCTGTCAGGTAAAGAACTGAGAAACCAAGACAAAAACCTAAGGAAAAGGTCAAAGTTTCTCATTCTGAGTCTAGGAAGACAGACCAAAGGAACTCCAAGGTCCAGCCTAGGAATCCTGAAACTGGGAAGAATTTTGTTCCTAGCACTTCTCAGGCCCAGCCTAGAAATGTTCAGAACAAAAGGAACTCAGGACAAAGGAGACCTCAGGCAAGACCTAGGACTACTGAGGTTCAGACTCCTCAGACAGGGCACAGAGCCCATCAGGAGCGTCCTAATTCTCTAAGAAGAAGGACAAACCAGGTGGCCTCTGAAAGGCAATGGAGACCTGACTCCAGAAACACTCAGACCAGACCTCATGTGCCAAGAGGTCAGGCCAGAGCTGCTCCTTCTCAGGACAAACTTCAGCCCAATGCACCCAGGTCAAGAAGAAACAGGAGGCCCACCCCCAGAAACCAAACTAGGGCTCCTGTATCTCAGGCTAACACCCATACACCCTCAACTTCCCAGGCACAAAGGAAGAAGAGAACTGTGTATGTTGACATTTCAGGGAAACAGGTCTACACTTCTGATGCTGTCAGAATTGTCAGACAAATCTGGATCCCGAAGGGTATGGCTGACTCAGTAGGACCCAATACGAGATGGGTACCTGAGGCCTGATTCTTTTCAGGTCACTGCGGGCTACAAGAAGAAGAAGGAGGATCTGATGAAGGACTGGTACTTGGACTCAGGATGTTCCAGGCACATGACCGGATTTCGTGATCTCCTTCAGGATTATGTAGCTCAAGAAGGCCCGCAGGTAACCTTTGGTGATAACTCTAAGGGTTTCACCAGAGGATTCGGAACCCTTGTTATTAACTCTGTCCGTGTTATGAATGTATCATATGTTGAAGGACTGAGACATAACTTGCTCTCGGTTAGTCAGTTTTATGACCGAGGATATAGTGTAGAATTTACATCTAACATGTGTTTCGTAAAGGACAAATCTACACTGCAGGTTCTGATTACAGGAGTCAGGAGGGGCAATGTATACTTTGCTGACTTCAAGAGCAGCCCTCCTGAAACCTGTTTGGTCGCTAAGAGCTCCTCTGAGCTCAGTTGGCTTTGGCATAAACGTCTGAGTCACTTAAACTTCAAGATTATTAACAAAATCTCTAGACTTTCTCTTGTAGATGGTCTGCCTAATGAAGTTTTTAGCAAAGACCACGTGTGCGGAGCATGTCAGGAAGGCAAGCAAACCAAAGCCTCATTCAAGGTGAATGAAGCCTTCTCTACTGACAAAGTGCTTCAGCTCCTGCACATGGATCTCTTTGGTCCTGTAACTCCTGTCAGCATAAATGGTAGGAAATATACCCTTGTTGTTGTTGATGACTATTCCAGGTACACATGGGTTATTTTCTTGCTGAACAAAAAGGAGACACAGGTCAAGCTTCCTGAGTTACTCAAGCAATTGAGTACTGAACAGGGTCAGAGCATTGTCAGGATTCGATCAGATCGAGGAACCGAGTTTATAAACTCTATTATAACTGACTTTTGTACTAACCATGGTATAGCTCATGAGACTTCTGCAGCTAGGACCCCTCAGCAGAATGGGGTAGCTGAAAGAAGGAATCGTACCCTGAAGGAAGCTGCCAGGACCATGTTGGCTGAATCAGGACTGCCCAAGAAGTACTGGGCTGAAGCAATCAACACTGCTTGCTACACTCAGAACCGATCTATGCTGAACAAACAACATGCTCAGACACCCTATGAGACTTGGAACAAGAGGAAACCTCGCATCTCTTATTTCCATATTTTTGGGTGTAAGTGTTTCATCCTGAACAATGGAAAAGACCAGCTGAAAGCCTTTGATAGCAAATCTGATGAGGGAGTTTTCTTAGGATACTCCTCAGTCAGTAAAGCTTTCAGGGTGTATAACTGTCGGACCCTTTGTGTGGAGGAAACACCTCATGTTGTGTTTGATGAGACTGCATCAGTGCATAGGAAACAGGTTCCAAGTCCTGATACTGAGGGAATTACCAAAAGGGTAACAAGGCTGAGTCTGAAGAATCCTGAATTCAAGATCAAACTTGTCAGTGCTCCCAAGGGATGGGATGATGATGATGAAGATCAGGATGGACTTCAGGCCAACCCTCAGCAAGCCCCTGCCTCGGAAAATGTTGAGTCTCAGACGGATGGACAGACTCAACCTGAGGTACGTACTGTCGGTGATGATGCTTCTGCACCTGAGACAGTTACTGAGTCCAACACTGTAGGGGGAAACAATTTCTCTGATATTGGTCAACCCTCAGGAAATGACTCAGTATCCCCTGTTCTTGCTCGTTCCGCTTCTTTGCCTATTATTATTGAGACTAATGTTTCAGGATCAGGCAATGGAACATCAGTAGCTCCCAGTGCTCCAGTCAGCAGGAGGCGATGGCTAGATGATCACTCATTGGCTGATATCATTGGAGATATCAATGAGGGGGTCAGGACGAGGTTGTCCTTTGGTGAAAGCGCTATGTTTTGTTGCTTTCTGAGTGATCAGGAACCTACAAGCATAGAAGAAGCTCTAGCTGATCCCAACTGGATCCTAGCCATGCAGGATGAGCTCAATCAGTTTGAGCG
>JAPKLY010000221.1:276366-331552 GCA_026898435.1 Prunella vulgaris | reverse complement strand
AAGCCGCGGAGGCATCCACATTCACTTTCGTGCAGCCCGTTGGAGGAACTTGCCAACGGATTGAGACCACCCCACGAGGAGGTTGTGGATTAACTCTTGTCCGAAAAGCCCGAGCCACAACCAAGTCTAGGACCGCGCCACTCGAGCGCGAGGAAATGAGGCAGGAACTTGCTGCCACCTCCAAAGTGATCCAAGCAATACAACATTTGGTCGAAGGCTGGATATCATCAAAGATTAGCTTGTTCCATACATTCCAAATGCTCCTCATGAAGGTCACAAATCCCAAAGACCAAAGATCCATCAACTGCGCACTTAGAGGAACAACCACAACCTGCGGAAACAATGCTGGAAAACCATTACCAAGATTAATTAGCAAATTAAAGAGGTGAGCGAAGTGTCCCAAAACCTCCCTAGCAAAATCACAATCCAAAAAAATATGGTCCCAAGTCTCCTCAGCCGCACAACACAAGAAGCAAATGGTCGGCCGTGCAACACTTAAGTTTTGATTAGAGAAAATGTGAAATTTATACATTTAATTTACAAATTTTAAAAAAATATATAAAATTTTAAGGTGTTACATATAATAAATTATAAATAAATAGACAAATAATTGCACCAAAATGCTTTTGAAAATTCATATCACCATATTCTTATAGTATCGCTCCCGCACCTGTGCAACACTATGCAGCCAACAAATTGACCAAAATTGAAGAGTTGAGCAAATGAATTAATTAGGGGGCTAATTCTTTCCATTAAAAAGTCATGGGACCTTTTCAAAAAATTTAAAATGTTAAAGGATGATTTTGTCTTTGAACTCCATGTTTTAAGGTTGTTTATTGGGATTAAAATTTTTGCAGTTCTGTAATTTGTTACGTTTTTTAATTTGGTCAATTTGGATTGCATATTTTGATATTCATCTTGTAAGTGTGAATATATTTTTATTTTGGTCCTTTTACAAACTTAGAGAACCAAAAAGACCAAAATGAAAATATATTTAAATTTACAAGACCAATATCAAAATGTGTAAGACTTCAAAATCTTTATTCCCTTGCGTTGCAGTAGTTATTGAACTCTCAATCGAAGACACTCTTATGGGAAATATAATTAATTTCTGAAATCAATGCTTTGTTCTTGATCCTTGCGCACATGGTATGAATGAAAACACTAGTGTAATTTATTGTGCTTCAAATGTGGATCCAATCGTGTCTGCCCTTCTCACGACCGTGTCGAACAACCGTGACAACCTCGTATGTACCACACTTTGCTTCACTTCCCACGACTACTTGCAGCGGGGACTTTTGGGAGAGTTTTTATTAAACCTTTTGTTTTGTTATTTTAATTAGGTTTCTAGTTTGATAACGAATGTAGTTTGTTGATGGCTTGCTACCTAAAGAGTGATTAATATGATTGGTTATTCGAACCAAGTCATCAAACAAAATTGACATTAAATTTTCGAGTTTAAATCAATCCGTCTCATAACCATCAGACAAAATAGATTTAGTTCCAATATTAAGTTTTTACAGATTTAGTCTCAAATTTTTTAATAAGTTCCAAATTTCCGAGTTTAAATCACAATTCGTCCCTTAACTATCTGACAAAATAGATTTAGTCCCAAAATTAACTTTTTACAGATTTATTCCCAAATTTTCTAATAAGGTCCAATTTTAGTCCCAAAATTAACTTTTTATTAGATTTAATTCCAATTTTCTAGTAAGATCCAATTTTAACCTTAAATTAAAAGTGAAAAGTGATGTTTATAATAGTCTCTAGAATGATATTTTGGAAAATTTTAGACTGATAACCTACCTTTCAAATTAGTAGTTATCTAATTAAACAAAATTAAAAAGATAGTGTAACTTTAAATTTAATATAAAACGTAGTCTTTTTTAGGTAAAAAAAATAACCTAAAAAAAAGTTACGACACAACTCCGTCACAAATTTTTTGCTGAAAATTCTATTTTCTTAAAAATTCGACCAGGCTTCGACCACATTCCGACCTTTCTAGAGTAGTTATTTAATCCTTAAAAATTAAAAAGATAATATAAGCTATAATCATGTATCTTTTAAATTTTTTCTAAATAAATGGAAGCTAACAATTCATTTCGACTCAACTCCGTCAAAAAAAAAAAAAAAAAAAAAAAACTATTGAGAATGACATTTTAAAAATTTTAGACAAACCTCCAACCTTTTAAAATGCTTATTTTGTACTAATAAAAATTAAAAAAATAGCATAATTTTTTTTTATACATTCGTTGTTGTTTTTACGTAAAAATAACTTATAAAGTAGTTCCGACCCGATTCCGTCTTGAAAATTTTACTGATATCGACATTTTTGAAAACTCTTATAGGACTCCGACCTTTGAAAATAATAATAGAAATTAAAAAAATAACGTCAATCAAGTCATGCATCTTTAAAATTAATTTTTTATAAACTAATATAAGGAAGTAGGAAAAAATATAGGTGAGAAGACAAATAAAAGTTAAGGAAATGAGAATTAAAAGATTTATATTGGTTATTTATTTTTAAAAAATAGCTAAAAGAAAGTTTTTATTAATTCGTGGACAAAATTTCCTTCACCGGGGACCAGGATGTGCCTTTGGGTGCATTGCTTTCATTCTTTAACAAACATTCTTGTTTTGAAATGATCATCTTCTAGGCCATGCACTCATAATATAATTAATTTTGTATTGGATCTTGATAAATAGATCTCCGTACCCGAATCTACTGCTATATATCATCACAAACATAAATGAATTCGACTTGTGATCGTTCATCAACAACTGATACACGCTACAAAAAACGCGCGTTTTACCGATCAACTTAGTGACCGCTTTTTTATCGCTAAATTGAGTTAGCGACCGATTTAGTTGGCCGCGGAATATTTAATAGCAAAACTTTAGCGACCGCTTTTTGTGTTGGTAGCTAAAAAGCGATCGTTAATTTATCCGGATCTTGACCCGCTTGGGTGAACTCAGCGACCTTACGTTCGGTCGCAAATGAAGAAACCGGATTGGAAAATTATTGCTTAACAACCATTTTAGATTTACATTTGCTGACCGCCAATACGGTCGCTAATATAGGGTTTATTTAAACTAAGTGACCATTTTAGCGGTCGCAAATATGGAAACCGGATTGAATCATTATTGTTCAACTATCCAATTCAGCTAACATAATCTTTAATTTAACGACCGCCAGCCCTAAAGAAATTGCTAAATGGTCAACAAAAATATTACGACCGCTTAGTTGCGGTCGCTAATTGTAATTAACATTTAACGAACGCTAATGGTAGTAAATCAGTCGTTAAATTTTCAATTTTGACTAATAGCCAAAATCGATCGCAAAAACGATTGCTAATACCATAATTGGCGACCAATTAGTAGGCGGTCGCTAAAACACACATTTTTTATAGTGAGAAATTATAAATAATTTTGGTATCATATTCTTATGATACCTAAAATTTTATTTTTATTTTTCCCCATTTTTATTCATCCGTCTTTCATTATTCCTAAGTATTGTTTTATCACATAATGCAACATATCAGTTCCATAAAATATTCTTCTCCTCCCTCATTTTATTAAGTCTTCTAATAACTTTTAAAAATATAAATTAATAATACCCGAAGACCGACTAAGTAATACCCATACTATATTCAACAATACCTTAAGCATTAATAAGTTGTACAATAAGAACAACTGAATAATACTTAAAAAACAATTTACTAATACCGAGATAATAATTCGCTAATAACATAAGAACAATAATATCCTAAGAACAAGTCAATAATACACAAAGAACAAATTAATAATAGTTTAAGAACAAGTTAATAATACCGGAAGAACAACTCACTAATACCCCAAAAATAAATTTAAATAATATCTCAAAATAAGTTAGTAATATCCTAAAAAATCACAATTAACACCCTAAAAAGATATGTGTAAGTCTCATAATCTCTTAAAATTGAGTTTTATTGATGTAGGTATCAAATAAATTAATATGCATTCATTTCTATTGATTTCTACTTTGATATTTGAAGCAAGTTTCATGGAATCACTCAGATCTAAGTAATAGCTCACTAATACCTTAAGAAAAATTCAATAATACTAGAAAAATAAGTTAGTAATACTAATAAATAACTCACTAATACTCTAAAAATTAGTCTAAAATAATACTATAAGGGCTCATTTGGTTTATAAGATAAAATTATCTATCCGTCGAAAACATGCATATTTTCGACTGATAGATAGTTTTATCTTACGAACCAAATGAGCCCTAAGAGTAACTCATCAATGATCTAATTTTAAAAAATACACATAGTACAGTGGGTAACTGTGCATTTTAAAAAAAAATCAAAATTGAACTTAAAAATAAAACACTGGCCTAAATATATATATATATATATATATATATATAAAACGCCATTTTTCGGTTACGTGATAGGCGCAATAAGTAGCATTTCATTCTTTGTTTAACTGATCGATCACCAGTTGGGTTGTTACGCAAACTCATTCATTCGTAATGATGAACCCTCCCACGCCGCCGGATCAGTTTTCCGAAGACAACAACAGTGGAAACCGCTCCTCACGGAGGAGGGAAGCTCTCAAAGTCAAGAAGGACACCCACAAGAGAAAGCCACCACGGCCAAACACCACCGGCTTCAAGAAAGTTACAACGCCAGAAATCACTGGAAACATTCGTGACGCCGGAAACTCATTCTTGCAGAATTATACGCCCGTCGGAACGCCGCCCATACCACAGGCATTCTGCCCGAGCCCCTCCACTCTCCTCTTTTCGTCTTTTCCGGCAACCTCTGTGGCGCTCAACGGACCACCGCCATTCTTCCAGCCATCTATGATGCCACCGGCAGTCTTCCCGCCATCCAGGACGGGGTTGTCAACGCCACCGGCAGTCTTCCCTCCGCCGTCGCCCATGCCACCGTCATTCTCCTCGCTGCCGCCGCCGTTTATTCCATCTGTTATGTTCCGCCAGGGCCCGTCATCGCAACTCTCTTCTCCGATGCCAAGGTGCGACAAAATGCACTATGCGGACACGTCGCCCTCCACTACGAGGTTCATACACGTTCCGAGCACATCAGCGCCACCCTCTGCTCCGCCCCCACCATGAAAAACAACTTTTAGTTAAACGCACAACTATCAAATGAAATCATCACTTCTTTTTTCGCTTTATTTTTTCCCTCCGAAGAAAATATGTCTGTTTAATGTCTTGTAGCTAAATTTCAAATGATAAGATGCATGTGTGCCATTTTTGGTGAAATATTAAAAAAAAAAAAGTTGAACTACTTACTTCGTCCAATAGAAATTTGTACATTTTTCTTATTCCCGCACAAATTTGCATATTACTAAAATTGAAAATATTGATTTGCGTGCACATTCACAAAATAACTATATACATATTTACCTATAAATTATTACTTTATATACAAAATACACTTTTCTTAAAAAATGTGACATTCCATAGGGCGCAAATTCCTATGGGACGGAGAGAATATAATTTTGAAATTCTATTCACTATGTCCCACAAAGATAAGATTACAAAATTTTCAACGCATTTTAAAAATAAAAAGTTCCTATAGTTAGAATTTTAATGTTTTGCTTTATTTTTTAATTGTCTTACTCTTGTATGCACCAGGTGCACCGAGCAACTTAAGTGTATTTTTAAAAAGTTACACAAAATATTACTGAAAAGTCACACATGTTATTACTGAAAATTTATTTTTAATGGTGTTAACTTTTCAATAATAATAGTAATAAATGATATAACCTTTTAAAAATACAATTGAGTTGCACGGTGCACTGATGAACAAGAGAGTTACTCTTTTTCATTTAGCCCCTATGATTACTCAATTTCCAAGAAAATAACAATATATACTAGAGATAAAGTTAGAAATACAAATTTAATGATATCTTAAATATAGTAACAAGTATACCTTAGTGGGATGGATGAAAATAAAAAGTAAATGTATATTCGAAAATTGTTATGTATCATAGTCAAAAATTTGTGGATCTTGGCCGGGGTCAGGTCGGGTCGGATCTGGACAATTTCCCCCAAAATCTCACGCTAATCAAATTTTAAAATTTTTGCTCCAATTTAGTATTATTATATGGGCAAATGCATGCTACTATAAGACAAAATTATGTTAATTATAAGACCAAATGTTGTCTTTATATTGTTAATAGTGGTTCAGTAATTGTACTTAAATGTGGCTTAAGAAGCACCAAATCAACAATATTATCCAAGATCTATGGAAGACTTGGATGAATATGTAGAGCAACAACAAAGAATAAGAGATTTGCCAAGTTTGCTGTGAGACTTGAAATTGAAGTTGTTGTCTGTTTATTTGGTACATTTGAGATCCTGTTTATAGGTTTAAAAAGCACTGTGGAAGGTCGTCCCTAATGGTCCCCGGAATGTGTGCACCGGGCGTAGAGCCTATGCTAGGGGTGCTAGGGAGCTATCCTTTGAGCAGTCCCAAATCCAATACATTGAAGACACATAGGATAAGGACGGGTAATATGCTTATGATACGCGGCTTGTGCCAGGAAGTGATTACTTGAGCGGGTGCCAAAGTCCTTACCCTGTAGGAGTTCTTTTCTATTAGATGAGGTCTCTTGGTCTTATTCCTCATCATCGAACAAGTCGTGAAAGGTCAAACATTGCTCATAGGACATCGTACCCAGGTTGCATAGTAACCCTGTCCCTAGGATATCTTTGTTGGGTCATCCTTCGTTATCGGCTGCAGGTTGACTTGGCTTCATATTGTCACTGGCAGAGGTTGTAGGTACGACATCAAGGTTAACTAATGGACTTTAATTACATTATTGGGCTTCCTTTGGCTTGGGAGTCCCTCAGGCCAATCTCAAATTATTCATCCTACAACAATTACCCCCAAGTCTGGTGCAGATATATACAATACCCAACCTGAAAAGAAGTAAGGTCGAACAGTGTTGTCTCTTCTACTCTAAAATCTGAGTTATACATTGTGGATGTGATTCTTCAATGACAAGTTCAAGACAGTTTCAGGTGCGGGTAAAGAGCACGTTTGGTCCCATGAGAATTTGTGCTCATGAATTTGGTCCTTTTTTAACATGAATGGTCCCAAAGGATTTTTTCATTAAAAGTAATGTATTAATATGGAACCAAATCTGTTTGATACAAATTCTCATGGGACCATATGTTCAATATTTTTTAATGAGTGGAACTAAATATGCTAAAAAAAAGGACCAAAAAAGAACGTGGGACCAGATCCGTTAAGTAAAAATTCTCATGGGACCAAACGTGCTATTTACCCCTTTTAGGTGCTTTCGACATGTCAGCACCCTAAACGATCATATGAATGACCTGTGATGCATGAGCTTTCTCCTTCCAGTTGTGTATTGGAAACCAAAAGATGTTCCTTGAAGATTGGGATTGTTTGTCGCATTGAAGGTGGTGCAATGATTTGTCTTCTGAAATTATAGATCTCTCCCTTGAATTTTGTGGATAGGTCCCTAGTTGGGCCTATAAATAGGAGTAATAAAATTTAAAAATTTATTCCATCTATTCCTTCTTTTATCCAAAAAGTGAATTCTGAGAGCGATTCCGATGATCTTGACAATACTGCCGAGATTCTCCACCTATGGAGTGGTTTTCAATGACAACTCACTGAGACTATGTGACTTTAATTAATATAGCTCACAAGTCCCGATGTTGCTGGTCTTCAATCAGATGGCCATGCCACTATTTCCAAATTGTGTATCAGCCTTCGTTTCTTACCATGAGGTGCTAATGACCACTAACCTGTGTTTCAACTTGGTAGAGAAGCTATGGGAGACGTAGCGCCCATCGAGGCTACAAAGCTTCTCATTTGGAAAAAACTTGGCGATGGAAGAGTATCATTACTGATTAGGGTCATAATTGCATCATTTTGCATTCATTTCTATATGATTTTGATAAGTTTATGTTCACATTTAACCCTAATATGATATACATTGTGCTATTGACTCCTTGTTGGCTAGAAAGTGTGTTTTGTAGGGAAAACGAGCAAAAATGAGGAATTCCTGACTATAGGGGTTGAGATGATGCAATCCGAGCTCATGGAGAAATTTAAAATACTCAAATGAAGACCCTAGGAAGATCGGACGAGCCATCGAATTGAAAATGGAATAGTAAAAAATCAGACGTCGGAGACCTGCCTATCTCGCGCGCAGAACAATCCAGCTCGCGCGCCGTGTGAAACAGCTCGCGCATCCAGCCTCTGTCTGCGAGTTGAGCTCGTACATGACCACCAATGTAAGCTTGCGCGACCACAAGCTCAGCTCGAGCGTGTGTCAGATATTCAGCACAATTAAGGGTAGTTTTGTCTTTTCGCGCTATTAATGAATGATATTTTGGTCCAAGCATGATGAGTACTATATATACAGTAAGCATCAAATTTCCAAGGATATTCTACACATTTTCCATCATTTTCTTAGATTCTGCAATTAGATTAGGAAGTTATTAGAAGTTACTAAGTGAGTTCTTATATTTTCTCAATCTTCTATCTTCAATTACTTTTCATCTACCCGTTGGATCAATGACCCGTTTGTTTCTTTAGCTTAGTCGTGATTAGAGTTACATACGTATGGTTCGATTTCGCATTTTGAATTCCGGATTGCAAGTTGTATATTTAAGGTAGTAGATTAGTCTTTCAATTCCATTGCTCTAGGTAAGAATTTTGTAATTTCTCTTTGTTTTTGTCTTAATAATGATGCTAGTTAGTAGAATTGTTGTTTTGATCATTCAATTAGCCATGAGCTAATTCCCATATGTATTGGTGTATGAAGCTTATGTAGTAGTTTGGTGAATCTGTCAATCCTATGCATGTATTGTGATATTGATTGATTAATTTTCTTAATTGATGTTTTGAATGATTGTTTGGTATTGCCAATTGGATGGTTAGAGCCTTAGTGATTAGCAAGACATGAGACTTGAGCTTATTCATGAAAGTTCTTTATTGAAAGTTGCGCATGCCATGTGTTTGATGAATTGGTCAATGAGAATTTCTTTTGAGTTTAGTCACCCCAATTAGAGTATTAAGTGTCATTAGAGAGATCTAGGCACATTAATGAAGCTCTTGGCTTAATTGATCAATTAATGGACCTTGCATGTTAGGAGAGATAGACACCAAATGAATCATAAGTGGATTACACTAATGCATGCTTCCACTCTTGCTCATCTTTAATTAAATGGTGATAGGTAGATTCTTATCTTTTGTCAAGAATAGTAGATAAATACCCCAAGCCTTTTATTGTTTTCTTAGATTCTATTTTAAACAACATTCTTACTATTCATCGACCCGTTCCCTGTGTTCGATATATTTTAACTTGGTCACCTTGCCATATACACAACTACCACGTACACTTGCGTGAGACACGAAATTGGCAAACAATTACCATCTCAACTAAAGAGAGATATGGTGATGAACATTTGGCATGACTATTGGATGACTTTATCCTTCTGTAAATGACTTTTTTTCATATGTTACATTGAGTTGAGACCGCCGAGCGTGGATCTAGGGAAAGAGTGCCCGGGATGGCGAAAGAAAATTTTCATCATCATTGTCCATCTTTTCTAAACTACTCGTTGTTTGGAAAGAAAAAGAGCAAAGAATCTTCGTCGTCCACATGAGCGACGTTCACTGAGTTCCTCGGTCAAACCATCCCCTTTTTCAACTAACTTTTCAGGGTTGTAAAAAGATCTAAGTGATCATCTTTCTGAATTTGACACCTAAGTGGTGTAACAGTGTATGTAGGAAGACTTTATAGTCTCTGAACAACTACAAATTGTTGGTGTATTCTTTACTTTCTATTATTACTCTTATAAACTGTATTTATCTTGCTACATGCATCATTGCTTTAAACTGAGTGCATAAAACTTGAACCTGGAATCCAAAACTGTAGACTTGTTAGTCACTCAGCTGTAACTCTATTGTTCACACTGTTTTTAATTAACACAAACACATATTCCGCTGCACACAGAGGATTTTCAATACACTTTTAAAGTGTGGAAAACCACTCTTAAAATATATCTACAAGTTGCACTTATTTTTATTCTTTGGAAAAATCTGCAGCTGTGAACTTTGTAGTCTATGGCTATAACCTTTGTCCAAAACCATGTAAATTATTTTTAAAACTAAAGTACTGAGAAGACTCTATTAACCTTGTTTTAAAAAATTTAAAAGTTTGACTTGAAGGTCTATTCACCCCCCCCTCTAGACCTTCACCACTAAGGGACCAACACACTATTCCACACCGATAGACTAAAAGGTTATATAATCATACACTAAAAAGTTACATAGCTGTTCACGTCAAATCAATTAGAGCTCAAAAGGGGAAAATTATTCCACCACTTTGGATTCATAGGTATGGTGTACATGTGTTCTATTTGATGATTTGAATTTCAAATTTAATTTTGTGTTATGGTATAATATACTCATTAAGATTCATGGATTTCATTTGTTCAAAGTCTCTGATTCGCTGGATTACGGAAGCAACGACCATATTTTCAAGGTGCATATAGCGGAGCAAATGCATATTTGCTTAAGTTTTCATGTTCCTGTGATTGTATGAATGATGTCCACAGGTAATGCTAGAAGAAATGGTAAATATTGTGTTTCTCCCCTAATTTTTCAAAAGCAACAAAGAAAGTCCTGTAAGAACAAAGATGATGTACCTGATCAGTGCCCTAATGTTTAAAACTTATTCTTGAAGTCTATAGTACATTCATAACACCATTAGTATAATATGGAATTCTATGGTACAAAAGTTTATAGTACAATAATCAATACTAGAGTACACTACGAATCACTTTTATACAGTCTATTATTCAACAATGTACATGTGTCTAGCTAAAAATTTGGCCGAGCGAAAAATTAAAAAAAGCTCACAGTAACAACTATGGTATAATAATTAATTCAATGACACACAATCATATTTTACTATTGTTCACCAGAATTAGTTAATTATGAGAATTGACATCTACAGTACAATTTCTGACATGAACAGTACCCGATTTGCTAGCTACAGTACATGATTTGATAGCTACAGTACACAATTTGATAGCTACGTGCACATCCTTCATTCGCAGTACGTTAATATGTACTATAGTAGAATACTATAGTCTAGAGTACATACATACGCTCAATAGTTGAAGTCTAACACAAGAAATAGCCTGCACTTTCCTACACTTTCCTACACATGTGGTGTCCAATCATCATTAAATGCAGAAACTTAGATGGAAAAGGCTATATATTTCGGCTCTAGTTATAATGTATTAGACATATGTGTCCTTAGTTAGAGTATTACTATATATTTTGGTCTTACTAGTAAGTGGCCCTAAAAAAAAATTATGTTCTATCTTAAATATATTTTTTATGTTATATTGTTGTTGATAGAATTTACTAATCGGTTTGTTTATGTGGCCTTTATATCGTCTTAATCCTATCAAGCAATAAACTAAGATTTATGTTCTTAGTTGTTCTAGAGGGGTGAATGTAGAGAGAGAGAAAGTGAGAGCTTAGAGAGAGAAAGTAAATGTTTGGATTGTATTGAATTAATTGTGTAACAGTTACAAGAGAGGTCTTATATATAGGTGTGTAAGTGTGAGGCGGCACCTTACGAGCCTATTTGGCTTCCGTTGTTGACGAAGGTCTGTAACCCTCGTCTTGATCACTCACACTGCTCCCCTTCGAATGCCTAATTCTAGTACACATCTGTCTATCCTATTTGTACATCCGCCCACCGGACCTCCAAGCTGGGCGAGCTACTTGGCGAGCTCCCTTCTGAGTGAGGGCCTTCGGGTTAGGAGGGCTACCTGGCGAGCTCCTGGGCCTTATGCTATCTTGGGCAGCGTGGGTATGGGATTCGACCGGAACCTCCATGCTCCTGGGCGAGCTACCCCTTTGTGGGCGAGCTCCCCCGCGAGCTCCCCTCACTTTGTCTGACCTGCAAGCTGGCCTCAGGCTTTTGGGGTCTGGGCGAGCTGCCGTCCACCTCGCCGAGTTTCGGTGACCTACTAGGCCTTCACAATTATTTCGATGCCAGTTGTGTTAGTTCGTCTTGTCAACATTTGCCCCCCAGCTCGCACACATCATGATTTATCGAATGTGTGAGCGAGCTGGTTTATCTCCGTGGACGAGAGCCCGAGTAATGGCGAACTACATTTAAGCAAGTGCCGAGCTAGTGGACGATCTCCCTCGTAGCGGTTGCTCGGCCGACGTGATGCGGGAATTAAGGCATCATGCACGCCTTTTTAGGCGTGGTTTCCCGCGCTCATCATGGAAACTTTTCAAATTCTTTGCAAAAAGGTCCGTGCATTCCTCGAATATTCGACCCCGCCCCGACGTCTATAAATAGGTGGAGGCGAGTTCATTTCCCACTTTTTACACTTTCAAATTTTTAGAGCTCTTTTCCGGCGAACTGGACCTGTGCTCCCGATGAAGTTTCCGGCGCTCTCCAAGGTAAAAGGCCTATTTCTGTTCCCCTTCTTAATTCTTATTGCAGATTTCTCCGTTCGCCTTTTCCCATTCATTGAGTTTTCAGAAATTTTGGACATTTCCGGCAACTCTTAGTATTTTTCCGATCACCTCCATACCATAACACTTCGAACCTCGTCGAGATTATGTCGACACAAACACCAAGTGAGACTCGTTCGAACCGCAACCCCAAAAAATGCCCCATGACAGAAGACTAACTTATCCCCCAAACGACCCCGATAATGATTGACTCCAGTTCCGAGGTGACCTCGGTTGCTCGCCCAGACTCTGGCGAGCTGCTTGGAGAGGTCCGTTCTGGTTCGGAGGAAAGGGCCTCCAGTGCCGTTGTTCGCGAGGTATGGGAGGAAGGCGAGGAGGTCGCCCATGAGAAAAGGGTTGCCAGCGGCAAAGAAGGGCCCGTCGAGGTCGGCGAGGAGGTCACCGACGTAGACGAGGAGGGGGGCGACCTGGAGGAGGTTACAATCGAATGGTTCCATTCAATCGGTTTTCCGGAGCCTCAACTGATCGAACACCATGTTCCCGACGAGGTCGTCCACCTCTTTGATTGGGACGAGTATGTCGCCCAGCACGGGGCGAGCTTCGAACTTCCCAGGTGAGAATATCGGGATGCGGTAAAAAAATCCGATTACAAGGTAAGTGTGGTCGCCAGCGTTATCCACGAGTACCAGCTCTCTCATCTTCGTGAGAAATATCGGATCCCGCTTGATGTCTTCCTATACGCCCCGAGGAAGGACGAGCGAGCTGATGCACCTCCGGCGGGGTTGACGGCTATTAATGAGCACACCCTTGAGGCCGGGCTGACTTTGCCCCTGCACCCGATTATTGGCCGGTTCCTGCTCGATAACAACCTTGCCATCACCCAGCTCACCCCAAATGCCTGGAGTAATTTATTGGCGGTGCTGGCGGTTTTTGGGTTGGAGGGGTATGAGAAACGGCTGACTACCACCGAGATCAACGAACTCCTTGTCGTAACTCGGCAAGTGAACGATGGGAAGGGGTATTAGTACCTCCGAGCTCGCCCGGGAGAGAAATTCTTGGGTGTCCTCCCGAACAAGGTCCGTGACTGGAAGCAGTTGTTCTTCTTTGTGGGCGGAGACTGGTGAGCTTCGGCGAGCTATTCCCGGCAAGGAGAACGGATCCCAACCCCAGATAAATTCGGGGAGGCCAGCTGTAGGTCGCCTACTTGGTGTGTGTGGGTTGAATTAGATTTACTAATCTAATTCTTTCCTTTTTGCAGGTTTGAAGCATCACAAGTCGAGTCACGACAAACCCGAGACGTCCCTTGAATTCGACGTGGTGCGAGCCGTCTGCTACTTGAGGAGTAAAAGAGATCGGGATATTGCCCACCTGACTCAGCACCACTGCTTGAGGCTTGCCGGGCTCCTCACCTTGCCTTACCACCTCATGATCCAAGATCCCGAGCTTCCAGGTTTACAACTCTTCCTAGCTCGCCCATTTGGGGGTGTAGCTCGCCCGGGATACTAACTATTTAATCTTCTCTCTCTTGCAGACGGTAGTAGGGTCGCCTTTCCAACCGTCGAGATCCCGGACTCCTACCAAGAGGTAGCTCGCCGCTTTGCAATGGGTCCACCCCGCCCGAACAATCTTGCCCCGCCCTCGTTGCTCGCATTGGATGTGAGCAAGAAAGCCGAGCTCGCCCAGGCGGGGGGCGAGGTGGGTGGATCCGGGGCTCAGAAGGGGTCAACCAAGGGCCCAACGAAGACGAAGGCAACTGAGGTCGCCAAGGCCAGTCGAGGTGGGGGACGAGCTGGTGCCACCCCCGAGCGGGGCCATGGGAAGAGGGGCCTCCCGAGAGGCGATGGGTCCCTTACAGGCGATGAGGACCCCCAAGGTCGCAAGAGGACCAAGTACACTGGCCTGCGCAACGAGGACTCTGACCCGGCCGAGCGAGCTCCGGCGAGGTCCGGACAAGGTGGATCCACCCAGTCCACTGCTCCGTTGGCGGCCATGCCCATACGGAGCTCGCCACATTCCCCGTCTCCTTTCGGGGTTCAGGCTAATGATGACACGCTCCTGGGCTGGGACCCCGAGCTAGTCCAGTAAGTAGCTCGTTACTTTGATTCCAGTTCTTTATATGTTTTATCTTTCCTTTCTAACTTTCAACTGTTTTGACCTCGCAGCTATGCCCCCATCGCCTATCCGAACCGACATGAGGTCCTCCATGCATACTAGAGATCGCGGTCATTGACCTCGATGCGCAGCCTTCCTCCGGGCGTAGTCCGGAACACAGTGAGCGAGCTGTCGAGATCTTGGTCCACTCCTCAGGTGGCAACTGTGAATGGCCAGGGCTTGACCGAAAACCTCATGCTCTCGGTGCATTACACGAGCGGGCTACTGCTCACCAATCAGAAGGCGATAGAACAGGCTACCGAGCTAGAGGCGGGTCACCAGGAAAAGAATAAGAGAGTGATCGCCTTGGTGGAGTCTTCCGACAAGGCCAAAAAGCTGACGAAGCATGCAGAGGAGAAGGCCGCTGCGTCCCTAGCCGCCGAGCAGAGCGCCCTGAAGCAGCTCAGCGACCTCCAAAAGAAGCTCGCCGGGCTTGAGAGGGATGTAGAGGTGAAGCTCAAGGCCAAGGAAGACGAGCTTGCCGAGAGGCTCGCCCGGGAGGTCGGCGAGCATGAGGTGACCAAGAGGGACCTGGAACTGCAGCGGGGCCTGGTCAGGAGTGCCGACGAGGAGTGCTCGAAGCTGAAGGATGAGCTTTCGGCCAAGGTAAATAAGGATGCCAAGCTCCGCAAGAACGCATCCTCCTCGGTGGATTTGGTTACCGCGAGGGCCGAGGCCTCGGATCGTGTCTTCGTGCAGTGCTACACCGAGGTCATCTGGGCGATCTGGTGGGCGCGGGCCCATAAAGATGACGAGCTAAACTCTGTTGTCAGGGATTTAAAGGATTGTCTGGATCGGGTCCCCTTCCCTGACGAGATGGAGCTCGACATTGGCGACCTCCCTGAGCTTGGGGTGCCCCTCGACTTCGTTCTGGCACGTTTCAAGATCATAAACACTGTGCCCATGCCGGAATTGAACCTCACCAAGGAGGTGGAGGTCGCTGGCGAAGAAGAACGAATCCCCCTCACTGTCGAGCAGCTCCAAAAGGCCTGTGGGGATGCGACGCTGGACACCAGCGAGTTCGACACAAGCGGGCTCACGGGCAACATCACTCCTCTCTCTGAGCTCGCCCTCCTAGATGGCCGGGTCACCCCCAACCCTGCCGAGGTCTCCGCCGACGTGCCTTCCACCGCAGCTGCTCCAAACACTTGAGCTTTTTCTTTGCTTTCTTAGATTAGTTTTTGTTTTTAGTAGTAGCTCGTCGGGTTGCCTAGCTCGCCCAGAAGGAGCTTCATTTTTGTAGTTGTAGCTCGTCAGACGTGTGCAGCTCGCCTAGAAGGAGCTTTTTTGTACTTCACAGATGGTTAGCTGGTCGACCTTTGTGGCTAGCAACACTACTCATACTTAGGATTTTTTCAAGTATTTTTTACTTGAAAATTTCATAAGTATTTTTGAATGAAATTCGAGATTATTGTTTCAACTCTGTACACCTACGTTTTCCCGCTTTACGATATAATTTTAATTGACTCGTTTACATACATTTTTTGGGTACTCAATTGTTCGTCTTACTCTACTTTTGAGAAGCGAATCGTTCGTTTTACGTCACTTTGGACTACGAATTGTACCTCTGTTTTAATAGTAAGTATTCTTCGTCTTACATCACTTAGGGCCGCGAATTGCTCGTCTTAAACCACTTAGGGTAGCGAGTTGTACTTTGTTTAATTCACGTTGGGCAGTTGGGTTTCATGAACCCTGTCTTAGACATTTTAATCATCTTTTTTGTGAATTTTTCTAACTTATGGCAGCAGGTGCTTGGTAACCCTTTGGGAAGGGCACCTTCGCGACCTTGGGCACTTTGGCCTTTGCCTTCGAGCATTTTGGTTATAACGTTTGGGTCCTTGGCCCTTGTGCATTACGAGGCTTTGAACACTGGGTGGCTCATGGACCTTCGAAGGGTGGGCGAGCTATGGGAACTCGCCTAGCTGGCGAGCTATATATGAGCTCACCCAGCTCACATGACTTGGCAACTTTTCTGACTTGATAAATTTTCCTAACTTCTTATAGCAGCGTAATTTACATTGGTCGCCATCAACATTTCTGATGCGAACCTTCGTCTAATCTATTACAGGGTCCTGGTCTATTGATAAAACCTTTTTAGATGCACCGCACTCCAGGTGTATGACGAGGCGTTGCCTTCTGCTTCTTCGAGGTCGTAGGTGCCATTTGGCTAGGCTGCGGTGACCCGGAATGGTCCTTCCCAATTTGACCCGAATACACCCGGTGGGGCCATCAATTTCTTTTTCAGTACTAGATCCCCAACTTTGAACCTTCGGTCTCGGACTTGGGCATTGTAGTACTTTTCGGCTCTACGCTTGTAGGTGGCGTTCTTCATTTCTGATGAAGCTCTGGTCTCTTCGATTAGATCTTTCTCTACTGCCAAGGCTTCGTCATTCTTTTCTTCATCAAATCCTACCACTTTCCAAGTCTTGTTCTGGACTTCAATGGGCACTACTGCTTCAGTCCCGAAGGCTAAGGCAAACGGTGTCTCTCCGGTGCTGGCTCGGTATGATGTTCTATAAGACTATAGGACCTCCAGGAGTTCATCTGCCCAGCCACCTTTCTTATTTTCGAGGCGGAGCTTCAGTATGTGTTTCAGAATTTTGTTAACCGCCTCAACCTGGCCGTTTGACTGTGGATGGTACGGCGTCGAGTAGTGCTTCTTGATGTTCCACGAACTACAGAAGTCTCTCAACTTTTGGCCATTAAACTGCCTTCCATTATCCGTGATGATCAACTGTGGGAGTCCAAATCGGCAGATCAGGCTCTTCCAGATGAAGCCGATCATCCTCTCTTGTGTTATCGTTGTAAGTGCTTCGGCTTCAGCCCACTTAGTGTAATAGTTTACTGCTACAATAGCAAATATTACACCGCCTCTGCTAGGCAGAAATGGGCCGATCAAGTCGATATCCCATTTTGCAAAAGGCCACGGGCTGAAGACCGACTTCAGTTGGTTGGCTGGGGAGTGGATGTTAGGTGCGAAGAGTTGACACTTTTGGCACTTCCGGGCGAAGCTAATGGCATCCTTGCGAAGAGTGACAATAGTACCCTTGTCTGATCATCTTGTATGCCAAGGCTTACCCTCCAGCTTGACTTCCACAGATTCCTTTGTGAATTTCTTCTAACACCTCGAACCCTTGTTTCTTAGATAGGCATTTGAGCAGAGGTATAGAGAATCGACGTTTGTAGAGTTGGCCATCCAGCAGCGTATATCTGGTAGCTTGCTTTACTAGCCGACTAGCTTTCCAGGTGTTTACGGGGGTTGTTCCGTCCTTCAAGTATTTTTGGATCAGAGTGCACCAATCTTCACCATCTTCACTGTCCTCCTGCCCTCCACTCGAGGTCTGATTTACTTTGTAATCGGACGTCGAGGGGTTCTTCAGCTTGGTGATTACAACCTCCGTGAATTCGGCTTAGCCGTTACTGGTAGCTAGCCGGGCTAGGGCATCTGCTTGCGTGTTTTCCAGCCACGGTATCTGATTGATGTAAACCTGCGTAAACATCGAGATCAGATGCGCGACTATCTTCTGGTAGGTCATCATCTGCTGGTCTTTTGCCTCATACTTGTTAATGCAATAATCTAATCCAGATGTTTAAGGAAGTAATCAGAGGAATACCGGATGACGTGTCCCAAAACAACTAATCAAACATGATGATTATGGGCAAAGTTTAAGAAGATCAATACGAGAAAAGAAGAATCATCAAACAAGCAAGAAATAGCCGAGCAGCAGTGCAAAGAGGAAGGGGCGAGCAGCTCACCTGCTCACCCAACCCCTTTCCTAGCCCACCTGCTCGCCTATTTGCTCATAATAGGCGAGCAAGCCTTGTAAATCTCATAACTGGCGAGCAGCTCACCTGCTCACCCAAGGTGCTGGTCGCCAGGGTTGAAGTGCTGCTCGCATGATTTGAAGAAGATCGCCCAGATCACATTTTCATCATTTTTAGCCAATTTTCTTGTGTAATTATCTTGTTTAGGCGGTTAGGGACACGTGTAAGCTTCAGAATAAGCGTGGCAAAGCGTGTGCCACCACCTGCTTATGTATTTGCCTATAATAGGCCACCATTTTCATAATAATACAAGTTTTCTTAGCCTCAGCGAAGCTCTGCCGAAATCTTCAAGTAATCAAGCAATTTGCAGTTCCATTTAACTGTTCTTGATCGATTGTTAGTGAATCGCACTCGTTAGCCACATAAACCCTTCAGTTGCGGAGATTTCATTAACAATTTGGCGCTAGAGAAAGGGCCCAAACCTCCGACTACTGGATTTGAAGGATTCTGGAGTGGAAATTGCAAAAATTGGATTTGTGATGAAGATTCATCACCTGCTCGCTTGAATACTTGAAGATACACACCTGCTCGCTTGAAGGTTTGAAGGAGCACAAGCTGTTCGCTTGAAAGTTGAAGAAAATCCACCTGGTCGCCTATTTCTTCACCTGATCGCCTGCTCTCACCTGGTCGCCTGTAGCCACCTGGTCGCCTGTTTCACCTGCTCGGCTTGCCCACCAGCTCAGCTGTTCGCCAGAACTGCTGGTCGCCTATTTTCAGCTGCTCGCCTATCTGTGTATCCAGCTGCACAATAATTTAACCTGCTTCATAGAAAGGAGTTGACATTACGTAAAATGTCGAGGGAAGTTTCACAACCAAGGATGACATCTCATGGGAGGAATAATGACCAGCCCAATCAGAGAACCCCGACACCTGAACATTCTACAGCAGTTCAAGGTATCGCAGGAACTCAACGACAAGCTGAACCAACTGGAGTCCCGGTAGCTCAAGTCGGACAAAACTATATGCAGGGGTTATCTGAATTACTCCCATTCCTGCAGAACCCAGAAGACATTTCACGCGTGACGGCTCTTTGCAGAGTGCTGAAGGAGTAGCAACAAGGTGCAGCCGGTCAGAGGTTCATTTTTCAACGGCTCGATCAGTGTTTACCATAGACCGAGGCTGACAGTGAACAAAGAAGAAGGCGTGAGGAACGAGGGAAGCAGAAGGTGACCGACCTTCTGGGACCAAGAATAGAGGATCGTTTAGGTCCACAAGGAGCAGATCGTTTGGGCCCACAAAGAGGAAGAGCGCGGAGTGTGATGGACGAGTCAAGTCAGGGAACCCCGCAGAGTAGGCCTGTTTAACGACGTGAATATAGGTCACAGGTCCCACCTGTGACGACCTATCGACCCCCTAGTAGAGTTCCAGAAGTAGACCAAAGGAGACCTGATGGAGCACCAGAGGTAGATCGAGGGAGACCCAGTAGAATGCCTGATCCAGATCAGGGAAGACAGCATACACTCCAAGAAAGACTACGCTGGACGGCGGCAGAAAGACTTGGCCCTGAAGGCATACGCAAGGCAAGTATGATTTCAGCGAGGTCGCACCAGAGTGATCGGATGTCCGGCTCCCCTCGCCAAGAGCAAGAGGAATGGGTACCCCGTCGAGGTGCAGAGGCCTCAGATGAAATCTTACAATCAATGAAGAAGGTCATTGAAGACCTTCAGGTCAAAGTCTCATTACGCCCAGAGAGCAACTCGGCGATACAGATCCCAGTTTCACCCCTGTCAGCAGCAATACTTTCTGCACCTGTTCAGCCAAAGATTCAGTTCCCGGCTTCTAATCTGTATGAAGGAACGTCAAATCCGAAGGTGCACATGTCCAAGTTTACAGATTACATGATTTCTATGGGAGCATCTGATGCGACCCAGTGTAGGAACTTTCCTCTTACACTTGGAGATCATGCACACCGATGGTTCACCGCGATGCCCCTTGCATCGATCACTTCTTTCATGTAGTTAAGCCGAGAGTTATTATTACAATTTTTTGGGGCGGCGTCCTGTTTTACGCAGAAGCATCGACTGGTAAATCTTGCCCAGGAACCGGAGGAATCTGATCAACAATTCCTCAAACATTTCGATAAGATTTTTCTAGAGGGAGTGCCAGTCAGCGAAGATACTAAGGTGATTACCGCAATGGCAGGATTGAAGAAAGGATCAGATTTATGGAGTTTCGGAGTAGGGCCGGGATATATGTGGCCATGCAAGAAGCCCTGAAGAAATCCATGGGAGAGGTTAAGGAAGCACCGAAGGCGACGGCCCCGGTCAGGGGAAGTGGGGGAAGGTACCGAACCCCCAGAAACTTGAAGTCATTCGAAGGAACCGAGTTGGCGGAAAAACTAAACCAGGTGATGACTGTGCCCATTGACCAACTTTTCAACGCAGTCAAGGGAACTGGAGAGTTCCCACCGGCAAAAAAGCTCAAGGTGGATCCGTGGAGAACGAACAGAAACAAGTACTGCGCCTTTCATCAGGCGACGGGACATTTCACAAGCGAGTGTCAAGATCTCCTGAAACAGTTGTGGAGGTTTTACGAAGAAGGCAAGTTGTCAGAATTTGTGAAGCGAGCCCCTGGAAAGAGACCACGTGCGCCCGATCGAAGGGCAAATGGAGAATACAATGAGAACCAGAATGAGAACGAAGAAGGAGCCGGACCGAGACACCAGCAGGAACAACAAACCCTACTTCCCCCGCCAGGTCCAGTGCGGGATGTTTACGTTTTGGAGCCTGAGATTGGCTGAGCCGGAGGCTGTACAGATGGCAGGCCACCTCCGTCGAAGAGGCAGAAGAAGGCAGAATTGCGAGCTATCGACCAGATCAAGGAAACCGAGGTAGGACCCTTAACCAAGCCCACTACAGAACTGACTTTTTCACAGAAGGACTTGGAAGGAATCATGACCCTACACAATGATTCCCTGGTCATTAGCGCAAACATCATGAATGCACGAGTTCACAGGTTGCTGGTCGATACTGGAGCATATACGAACATTCTGTTCAAGACTACTTTAGACCAGATAGGGGACTACGAATCCTATATTGAGCCTTGTAATCACATAATTATAGGATTCGGGGATGCAGTTACTATTCCCCTAGGCACTATACGTTTATCTGTTGAACTTGTATCAGTCGACGACCCCAATAGGAGGATGACAAGACAAATAGACTTTCTCGTTGTATACCAGTCATCCTCCTATAATGGGTTCCTTGGTCGATCCTTTTTACATGAATTTAAAGCTGCCTGTTTGACTTACTACTACTGTATAAAATTCTCGACACCAAATGGAGCTGGCACAATGAAGGGTGATCAGAAGAAAGCCCGAGTGTGTCTACTTCAGAACGCGCCACCGGTCACTTATATACACATAATCGAGAGTCCTCCCCCAAACGCTGAACTGGAACCAGAGACATTGAACGCTTCCCAAGCGGGAGCAGAACCAATGGAGAGTGCTCCAATTCCTATGGTACAAGTCCTAGGGGAATCGGAGGTGAAAAGGCATTTCGAGGGCGAACACCCAGATGAACGCCTACTCTGCCGAGATGCCGAACCTAGACTCATACCAGAAAATGCACAAGATCCAACCATGCAGGTCTTAGGGGAATCAAAGACTGAAAGGCATTTCGAGGGAGTACACCCAGATGAATGCCTACTCAGTCAAGATTTCGAACGTAGACTTGAAAGAGAACCGATGGAGATTGAAGATGAACTAAACATGGACGGACCCATACTGGATCCGAGGTGGAAAGAGAAGCGAAAATGGGCCACACCGATGGAAGAGTTAACATCTATCCAAGCTTATCCAGATAAATAAGATCTAGAACTCTTCATCGGATCTGAACTGTAGGAGCCATACAGAACAAGAATGGTAACTTTCTTGAAAAATAACTTGGACGCTTTCGCATGGTCTCATTCAGATATGATAGGTATTCCTACCGAACATGCATGTCATCGACTTAATATTGATCCAGCACGTCTACTGATTCGCCAAAAAAGACAAAAATTTAGGCCTGACAAGTATGATGCGTTGACAACTGAGGTCAAGAAGCTACTGGACAACAAGTTGATAACGAAGCCTTGTGCCAACAATGGGTTGCGAACCCCATCCTTGTTCGTAAACCCAATGGCACATGGAGACTCTGCATCGACTTTACTGATCTGAATGACGCCTGCCCAAAGGACAACTTTCCACTCCCTCACATTGATCATCGGGTTGATAACACAGCAGGGCACGAACTCATGACTTTCATGGATGCATTTGCGGGATATCACCAGATTGCGCTACATCCTGATGATCAGGAGCATACCACATTCTATACCAACAAAAACCTTTATTATTGGGATAGGATGCCATTTGGCTTGATCAACGCTGGAGCCACCTATCAGCGATTGGTGAACGAGATGTTTGACGAGCATATCGGCCGCTCAATTGAAGTCTACGTGGATGATATTGTCATAAAGAGCTTCCACAAGGAAGACCATCTTGAACACCTTTCACAAACATTCTAAATACTCTGCACTTACAACATGAAGCTTAACCTGAAGAAAAATAGTTTCGGAATTCATTCGGGAAAGTTCCTGGGACATTTGGTCAGTCAGCGCGGGATCGAGGTTAATCCAACTAAAGTCAAAGCCATAATCGATATGAAGCCTCCTGATTCAGTTCGAAAGGTTCAACGTCTTACAGGATGTTTGGCAGCGTTGAATCATTTTATCTCGCGTTCTGGAGATAAATGTCGGCCATTCTTTGAAACCATGAAGTAGAAGAAAAATAATTTTGTGTGGACGAGAGATTGCTAGAGAGCATTTGAGGAAATAAAAAAGTATCTGGGCAATACACAAATTTTGTCTAAACCAGTTCCGGGTGAAAAGCTCTACCTCTACCTCGTGGCGTCAGAAGTAGCAATAAGTTCGGTACTTGTACGCGCCGAAGGCATGTTCCATTCCCCGATCTACTACGTCAGTCAGGCTCTACATGAAGCCGAAGTCCGGTATCCTCCAACGGAGAAACTAGCATATGCATTGGCCATGAGCACGCGCAAGTTGCGACCGTACTTCTACGACCACCAAGTAGAAGTACTTACGACGTTCCCTCTACAGCAAATTCTACATCACCCCGATACAGCGGGAAGATTGTTGAAATGGTCATTGGAAATCAGCCAATTTAGCATCACGTACGCAACAAGAACGGCGATAAAGGGATAAGCTCTGGCTGATATCATTGTAGAGCTGACCTATCCATCGAAACTGACGAGAGATCTTGAACATCCGTGGCACCTGTACGTAGACGGTTCGTCTACCAACTTGGCGTCGGGGGCAGGTGTGGTGTTAATAAGCCCTGACCAACAGGTGCACGTCAGCGATAAGATTTACTTTCCTGGCAACCAACAATGAAGCTGAGTACGAAGCGTTAATTGTCGGACTCAGACTTGCATTGGCTATTGGAGTTAAGAGAGTACAGATTTTTGGCGATTCACAACTCATCGTTTCTCAAGTTCGAGGAGAATTCGAAGCCAAAGACGAACACATGATTTTATACCAGAAGATAGTGGCTCATCTGATATCAATGTTTCAGCAAGCATACATTGAACAGATACCTCGATTCGAGAACACTCAAGCAGACGCCTTAGCCCGATTAGCATCCAGCCAGGGGGCAATAAAGATAACGGAAGTCGTCATCACCAGACTCGATAATCCTTCAACCTTTGATTATCAGATAAATCAAATGTTAAATGGGGGGCAGGAGATGGAGGAGGAAGATGACGACTGGAGGAAAGATCTGAGGAAGTATCTGACAACAGGAGAACGGCCCGAAGATCCTTGGGCGGCGGTTCGCCTGGTCAAGCAAGCAGCACGTTACGTATTGATCGACGAACATTTGTATAAGAGAGGATTTTCGTCACCCCTACTCAAATGCGTTTCACGGAAGCAGGGATGGGAAATCCTCGATGAAATCCACGAGGGAATATGCGGAAGTCATGTTACAGGACGAGCACTGGCGCACAAAACCATGAGGCAAGGGTATTATTGCCCTACTCTGAAAGAAGACGCCATCTCACTAGCGAAGAAATGTCGCAAATGCCAAATGTTCGCCCCCAACATTCATATTCCTCCACAAGAAATGAAAGTTGTCTAAGGTCCTTGGCCATTCGCCAAGTGGGGTATCGACATCATCAGACCATTCCCACCCGGGAAAGGAAGCGTAAAGTTCGCAGTGGTTGCCGTGGATTACTTCACCAAGTGGGCCGAAGCCGAATCGCTGGTGACAGTCACTTAGGAAAAAAATATCAACTTTATCTGGAAAAACCTGATTTGCAGATTCGATTTACCTCGATCAATTTTAACTGATAATGGGCCATAATTTGACGGGAAGAAAATCCAAAAGTTCTATAATACTTGGGGAATCAAGAAGAATTACTCGACCCCATATCATCCATAGTCCAACGGCCAGGTCGAAGCTATCAACAAAATCATCAAGCGGACATTGAAACTTCGCCTGACAGAGAAAAAAGGAAGATGGTCAGAAGAACTCCCGGAAGTGTTATGGTCATACCGTACGTTATTCAGGACAAGCACAGGCGAAACTCCGTTCACAATGGCGTACGGCGTCGAAGCGATGGTACCTGTGGAACTACAGAATCCAACATGGCGGGTTCGTATGTATGACGAGAAAGAAAATGATGAAGCCATTGCGATGGAAAAAGATTTCCTGGAAGAGAAGCGGACGGCGGCAGAAGTGCGCAATGCAGCGTACATCCAATGCGCTACTCGGTATTACAATTCGCGAGTCAAGGTCAGAAGCTTCCAAGAAGGAGATCTGGTCTTGCGAAAGATTCTATCTACTCCATTCGGAACTTTTGGACCAGGCTGGGAAGGACCATTTCGTGTTTCGTGAAGTTGGTCGAACGGGACTTGCGAGTTGGAAGACATGGACGGGGTACCATCTTCGTACACGTGGAATGCTGCTCACTTGAAAAATTTTTATCAATAGAAGATGTAAATGTACATTTTGTTTCAGAACAGATTATAAATACTGTAGATGGGCTTTTGTTGAGAAGTTCGCAGTCTAGCTGAAATTGCCTAACTCATAAGTGGCTAAAGAGGGTCAAAATGCGCTCCAGTTAGAGCCCCGGCTCTGCTGGTCGAGCACGCTCTTTGTGCAGAGACAAAATGGCATTGTACGATGCCTGTACGTCCAGCACTAGAGAGAGCACAAGCATACCAACGCTCTTCTTTGGGTAATGGCGTTGAAACGCCTAATCACTCCAGAATAAGAACCGAGCGTGAGAACCCCGAGAGACCACTCACAGAGGGACCTGAGTGTGCATCAGAGATGCCCCTCCAGAGGACGTTGCGTACGATCCAGAGGATAGCAAAGTTGATGCACCGGGTAATACCGGGACTGCGATTCATGTCCACCAGAGGGATGCAGGTACGCTCCCGAGGATGAAGTGAACGCTTCCCGATGACCCATTTCCGTGTGAGTGTCTTATTCGTCTCGTGCCCAGAGAGAGGCGAAGCGAAACGACTTAAAGACCCAACAGACGCGAAAGGCGATATGTAACAGTAGACAGAAATAACATTTCATAAGAGTTCACTAAAACAAATGAATACGTTCAAAAAACATCCTCCATTGAAGCAAAAAGAAGTACAGCAAAAGATAGAAAGTTCGAGCAACATTCTGAAAATGAAAAACGGAAAGTAAAGATGCAACAAGAAACAAAAGTGCAAGAGCAAAACTGATGTCCAAAACAGATAGGACACCAGGCAAACAACGACCCTAGTCGAGAGCGGGGGCAGTAGTGTCAGCGACAGCAGATGTCGGAACCTCAGGAGCCGTTGTATCATCACCGGAAGGAGTCTGGATGTAAGACATGGATGGGAGCATCGGAGGTGGATTGTGATCGCGGTTGAGGCCACTCATTGGTGTACCCGTCTCCCAAAAATCCCAAGTCAAGTCAAAATTCCACTAAATCAGCCAGCGGTAGAGGTTACGACTTGGCAGGTGGATTGGCACGGAGAAAGTCGAACAATTTCTTCATCATCATTTCCGATATTTCCGACCCCTCTTTCTCAACCTTACGGATTGCTCGAATACTTTCGAAATATGCACAGACATATCCAAAGTTAACTGCTTCACCCGTCTGCTCCAAAAATTCCTCTTCGGGATACATGCACTCCATCGTGTTCTAAAGTGTAGCCTTCTCTCGTTCCAGCCCCAAGACCTGATCCAGAGCATCATGATACTTCTGGTTCGTATCAGCATTCTCTGCCTTGAGACGAGCGATGCCCTCAGTAGCTGCATTCAACTGCTCATTGAGACTTCGATTGCTATACTGAAGTTTCTTGACAGACTCAAGAGCATTGTTCTCCGACTCCAACGTGCTCTTAATCTTGAGAGTTGCTCGGGCCAACTCATCATCTTTTACCTTTAGAGCTTTTTTATCCTCTTTCCGCTCATCCTCAGCTATGCGATTTTCTCTTTTGAGATCAAGTACCTGATCTAGGGCCCGTTGGATTGTGATGGCAACGGAACTGGCAAACATCCTGCCCAAGAGTAAGTTATCACTCACGTCTTATTGACGGACCACACGGTTGCTCGTTCTGCTCCAAGACTGAGCAACGAACTCGGTGGCCCTTTGAACGTCCTGATCAAGAATATCGCCTGTATATCCTGGCACCTTAGAGGAAGCAGCCTGATGAAGTGCATCGCAGCGGAAAGGATGATCACTTGGATGATAACTGGAAGGAACAATGGTCACATGAGCAAAATTATAATTCAAATGCAAAGTAGCGGGAGCAAGCAAGGACTTACGAGTCTCGAACATCACGATCCCACCCGAGATAGGAGTCATCTCGGCGGAAGCCCGGCTCACGAGAAGAGAGTGGAGGTTGATCGCGAGGGCCCTCAGATCGAGGTTCAACAGGGGGCGATCAGATCCGGCGGGCTCGGCAGTCTTGCTTTTCTTCTTCTGCCGATTGGCATCCTCTTCACGACCAGTGGAAGAACTTCCCCCTTTTCTGGACTGTTTGGAGGACTTCTTAGGTGGGCTCTTCCGAGCTGGTGCATCAGCAGCAGGTGCTGCAGGAGGTGGCGCAACTAGCTGTTGCACCAAAGGCTTGGTTCCCATCCTCTATTCGTAGCCAAAGCAATACCGCTGGAGGATCCATTGCGCGCCTATTCAATCCGGAGTCAAGATCTCAAACTCGGTGGCAAAAAACGTGAAACTCTGGAGGAATCACGACCGTAACTCCTTGATCTATCACAGAAAACTTATTATTAAAACAATGAACGGATCAAGGAAATGGTAACGAGCAGACGGTATCAATCTTCTGGAAGCGGAGCTTGAGCGGCGAGGTGATGCGGACTAGTGATTAAACCGGCTACACGTCTGCAGTGCTCGCTTGATAAATGTTTCACCGTCCGATATGGCTCACGGCGATAAGCAGCATTGGAAAGCGCGTAGAGGAACAAATCAGAAACACTCTTCGGTCCCCACTTCGGAAGCCTCGGACCTGCAAAGAAGTAAAGTTTACATTAGTGAATTTTGGAACGATAGACGCATGGAGAATGACACTTACGTCTCAATTCTCCGTATTCTTCCGGAGTCCTAATTCTCTCTCTGGAGCCAGTATAAGATGTGGAGGCGCGCCAATACCCGCCAATAAAGAAAAACTGATCCCTCCACCATTTCACTTTATTTGGAAGTAACTCCACAATCTTCATTCCTGCTCGGGCCTTCACATAATAATAGCCATATCCATAGTCGCCGCTGACCGAGATCATCATGGCATAATGAATCTCCGGGGCCGTCAAGCGATTGGGATATCCCTCCAATCCCATCACAGTCAAGAAACCAAGCAGATTATTCCATCCATTCGGTGTAATCTGGGTAATTGCTAGGTTGATATCCATAAAAAATTGGCCAATCACCGCATGCAGCGGAAGTGGAAATTCGGCCTCGAGGATACCAATATTTAGTGCAGTACACCTCGGTGGTGGCCGATCAGCACGTTCGCAGTCACGAGGAACATACATGTGAATGTCAAGCGGGATCTTATACTTATCCCGGAGAGCAGTTAAGTCATCCTCTGTCAACAGACATCGATGAGTGGTGGAGGCGTATACCGTTTTCTTATAAAAAACCGGGGGAATTCGAGGTCGAATGAACTGATCCCGGTACCGATCCAGATACACCACCCAACTCATCTCCTGTGCAACTCCCTCTGGAATTGTGTGCTCAGATAGCTGCTCAGAAGGTTGGTAAATACGAGTCAAATCGTCCCAGATCTCCTGTTGGCTCGGCCCGGGATCTCGCTCGAAATCTTCTCCAAGATCAGAGCCCGCATCGCCCTCGCCAGGGTTAATCGCTTCAGGAACCTCGCCAGACTGATCCCGAGCCCCAGAGACCTCACGAACAACTTCGCTATCAGGAGATACGGAACTGGTCCTGAAAACTTCATGAACAACTGAGTTAACATCCGGATCAGTTTCCTCTTCAATATCCTCGTCTGCTAATAATAATCTTCTCCTTACAGGCGGAGGAGAAGCCGATCGTCTACGTTGAGCAATCTGTGCACGACGAGCCACTCGCAAATCCCTATCTGAAGGCTGTGGGCGATCAGCTGCACCTGCTCGCTTGTGGCCAGCTCTTTGTTTAACCCGGCAAACAGCTTCACCTGCTCGCCTAGGTAGGCGAGCAGCTCCTTCAGGTGCCAGGCGAGCAGATCTTTGAATATCCGGGCGAGCAGCTGGACCTGCTCGCCTATCCTGGCAAGCAGCTTCTTCAACATCCAGGCGAGCAGCTCCTTCAGGTACCAGACGAGCAGCTGTTGGAGATTCCAGGCGAGCAGCAGCTTCAATTTGCGGGCGAACAGCTGTACCTGCTCGCCTGAATAAGCGAGCAGCTCCTTGAGTCTCATCATCCCGGCAAGCAGCTTGTTCACCTTCAACCTCAGCTGCTCGCCTTCTCTCTTGCACCGCCCAATCACGTTCCCGAGACTTCGCTCCGATTACTACGCTCCCCGTGCCCCTGTTTCATGCCAAATTGGGGAAATCCCACAAATCTTGGACTGGAGATTCCACCATTGGGCATTTTTCTGGGTTCCGCGATGGAGAAACACTTGGCGACGGTGGCGATGACGGAGATGCCATTTTTTCCGGCGAGCGAAGCTTAGAAATCAGAAAATCGACACTCTCGGTCCAATAGATACCACAAACAAGAGCAAATCTCCAGAAATCCAAACCTAAGAAGCTAAATCCCAAAAGCTCAAATCCGACGAAGAACAAGTGGGGATTTAACGATTTCCGGCAAAAGGTAATCACCAAACCAATTTTCTGATCGAAAACAGTTGAAGAACGAAGGAAAAATTAAGAGTACAAGATGAAACACACAAAAACACTACCTTTTCACTGGAAAGCCGAAGACGACGAGCACAAACAAAAATGTTGAAGAAGAAGGTTGCCGGAATTCGCTTGAGACGTGGAAGAAACGAAAGAACAGTGTGTAACACCCAAGATTTAGTTGCTGCCTTTCGTCCCCTAACTTTTCTTTTTGGCGTGCCTAGTTTGTTTTTTAGTTTAGTCCCTTAAGTTTTGTGCTTTAGTATTTTATCCTTTGTTTTGTATTAGTTCTTAATCCTTTTAGAAAAAGATGACCTTTAGAACTTAAGTTGCAATACTTTTTGGATTTAGAAGTAATACTTAAGTTTGAATTATTAAGCTTTAATAATATTTAGAGTTTTAATCCTTTAAGATTAGAATTAATTAGAAATTAGGATTTAATTGGGATTAGATTTTAATTTCTCTTTATGAAATTCGAAATTATTAAGAGAAGGATTTTAGGAGAGAGAAAATTCAAAGTTTGTTGCAAGATTGAGGGTAAATTTGGAAGAATCAAAGTTTAGAGTTAGTTAGAGTCCTAATATTTGATTAAGAGAGATATGATGATATTTATGGGCTAAATTTCGAAATTTCAGCCATAAGAATTATTAAATTGAAGTCTTAATGTTATTAAATTATTATATTGGAGATATTAGAAAGATTTACCAAGATATGACTAAGATTTCACAAGATTTCATCCTATATGTTTATTATTCCTTTTATTCATGGAAATTCGGTCACATTAAATTATTTCCACCAAGATATTATTTCTAAGATCTTAACCCAATATTTGTTCATCTTACATCTACAAATTTCGGTCACTTTCAATTATTATTTCCAAGATATTATTCAAACCAAGATTTCATTATTAAGTCCTACAATTTTCGAATTTTCCTCTATTGCAAGTAAGATATATTTTATTTTCCAAGATATCTTCAAGATTTGATCATTAACCAAATATTTCTTTCCTTCCCTATTATTTTCGTCCAGCCCTATATCCAACCCATAATATTCATTAAATCTTCATATATTCATCAAGATATTATGTTAAGCCCAATATCTTTCCATCCTACAAAATATAAGACCTTTCTTGGCATCAAGTTTACATCTACACCTTAGAAAAATTCGAGAATCTTGAGAGAGAGAGAGAGAGATACCGAAAGTTTTAGGATTAGAGTTTGTGAGATTTCGAGTTTCATTTAAGGAAGAGGAAGTTGGAGGATCGATTCAAGAATTAGGAGGCCAAACGTATACACACAAACCGTCTTTCTTTCAAAGAAATCAAGGTGAGGAATTCATGGTGAAAAAGTGGTAAAACGGTTCGATTTTTAAGTATTTAGTTTGATGTGTTTATGTGTTTATGTGCTAAAAGAATGGATACTCTTATGTAGTATCAACCAATGGGTGCTCTTAAGTAGTGCCAAATTAATGGATATCCTTATGTGGTATCAAAGAATGGACGCTCTTACGTAGTGTCAAAAGAGATGCGCTTAAGTCGTATCAAAGAATGTAAAAGTTGGAATGTTTTCATGTATGCATATCCTTTATATTTAGACTTCGAACTAACGTTCCCCACGGAGTGATTATTTATGATTACTCACCCCTTTCACCAAATTATTTTTCAGATTATGTTGAGTAAGGGACGAGGTGGTCATGGTGAAGGCGTGTGGATGTGGGAGATAACGAAGAGATGAAAAGATAATTTCACATGAAAGTTTGAAGTTTATTTGGTGTATTCTATTTTGATTGGATTTCGGTAATTTTATTTTAACTGCATGAAGTATTTAAATTGAATTTATGGTATTATGATTATTTTATGAAATTAGACTTTTGAAAAGATTTGTTAATTATTATGATTTTATTCTATGTAAAAGATTATGGATTATTCTAAGTATTAATCTTGTTTTAGAGTATTAATTTGTTAGGAATTTAATTAATTATTATATTTATGATTTAGGGCAGAAATATTTCGTGCCTTATGTGTTTGTGTGTTAGGAATTAAGTTGCATGTGAAAAGATATGATTTATGGTCCTATATATTAATTAGAGTCCTTAATTTTGCATGACTAGAATTAATGTTTTATAAGTCCATTAATTCCAAAATTTTTACTGTACATTTGCCATGAAAAATTATCTTTATACACCAAATTTCGTGATTTTATCAATAGTAGAAGTCTAGGGTTAAATTTTAGTCCTTTAACTACTTTGTATGCGACTTTTATGAAATAATTCAAGAAGTTTTTATTAATAAAATATATTTTTACCTGTATTATATGATTTATTAAGTGTTTTGGATGTGATTATTTAATTAGTAATATGAGATTTAATAAAAGAATGATTTTTTAATAAACTAGTGGACTGTTTTCGAAAAATATAAGTTCTACAGCTGTGTACGAATTTTTATGTAAATTTATAACTTTAAACTGATATTATATGATATGTAATGTTGGAATAATTTAGGTTGCATGTAGATTTAATTATTGGTGGTATTTTAGCATGTTTAAATAAGACTTATTATTCAAGGCATGTAACTATGTTAAGATTTTTATTTTGTGATTTATGTGAAAGAATTGTGTTTTAATTCAAAGAGTTTTAAAGAAAAAGGAAAATTTATTTCAAGATTAGTTAGATCACGCCCAAAAAGATTATTTTCAAAAATTATTAAAGACTTTCGCTGTTTATAAAAATTGGGGTGTGACACAGTGAAAGGTTTGAATTCGGGTATTTATAGAAAACGAAGAAGCCCTTATTTGCAATTTCTCGAGGACAAAAGCACAAATATTCAAAAAATAAGAAAGTGGGCGCACGAATTAAGGGGATGACTTTTCGAATTACGCGCCCGAGATCACGCCAAAACAGGCGAGCAGCTTACCTGCTCGCCATCCCTACTGGTCGCCACCTACATGCGAGCAGCTCAGCTGTTCGCCTAAGAGAGCTGCTGGCCCATGCTTGCCTACATCAATCCAAGCCGCTGATTGTCAATCTTGGCAATAAGAGGATACACTAACCCATTTTTTAGTGTTTTACATCATTTGGGACATGAATATATGAGGATACACCCTGGTATCTCTTTTTTCCTATGACCGGTTTATCCATAAGGGTGGTTTACGACTAGGTTTTTAACGAGGCCACGAGGGTTTTCTCACTATATCCGTATTCCAAATGTTTGCAGGCTACGAAGAATCCTTGATTACTTCCGTACTACGAAAAAGCTTCAGGAATAACCCAAATAGCTCGATGATTTTTTTTCTCTTGAAGATTCAAACAAACATCAAGCTAGGGGGCAACTGTTGATGCAATAATCTAATCCAGATAATTAAGGAAGTAATAAGAGGAATACCGGATGACGTGTCCCAAAACAACTAATCAAACATGATGATTATGAGCAAAGTTCAAGAAGATCAATACGAGAAAAGAAGACTCGTCAAACAAGCAAGAAATGGCCGAGCAGTAGTGCAAAGAGGAAGGGGCGAGCAGCCCACCTGCTCGCCCAACCCCCTGCCTAGCCCACCTGCTCGCCTATTTGCTCATAATAGGCGAGCAAGCCTTGTAAATCTCATAACTGGCGAGCAGCTCACCTGCTCGCCCAAGGTGCTGGTCGCCAGGGTTGAAGTGATGCTCGCCTGATTTGAAGAAGATCGCCCAGATCACATTTTCATCATTTTCAGCCAATTTTCTTGTGTAATTATCTTGTTTAGGCGGTTAGGGACACGTTTAAGCTTCAGAATAAGCATGGCAAAGCGTGTGCCACCACCTGCTTATGTATTTGCCTATAAATAGGCCACCATTTTCATAATAATACAAGTTTTCTTAGCCTCAGCGAAGCTCTGCCGAAATCTTCATGTAATCAAGCAATTTGCAGTTCCATTTAACTGTTCTTGATCGATTGTTAGTGAAATCGCACTCGTTAGCCATATAAACGCTTCTGTTGCGGAGATTTCATTAACAATACTCCCCCCGGACTTGGGATATTATTAGCTGGGAATCTCCAAAAACTTGAAGATCGGTTGCCCCCATAGCTAATTATAGCCTAAGTCCAGCTATCAAAGCTTCGTACTCCACCTCGTTGTTGGTCGCTCGGAAGTCGAACCGGATTGCGGAGGTGAAGACTTGTCTATCTGGGTTGATTAGAACCATGCCGGCACCTGCTGCTGTGCTGGTTGATGACCCGTCCACGTAGAGGTACCACAGAGCTATACGCCCCCTCGTTGGATCTTGTGGGAAAGTCAGCTCGACGATAAAGTCGGTGAGCGCTTGTCCCTTGATCATTGTTTGGGGTGCGTAGGTTATTCCGTATTGGCTAACTTCTAGTGACCATTTCAGCAGACGTCCGGTGGTGTCCGGCCGTTGTAGTATTTGCCTTAGTGGGAATGTTGTCAACACCTCCACAGGGTGGTCGAAGAAGTAGGGCCTCAATTTTCTAACACTCATCACCAGTGCATAAGCTAGCTTCTCTGTCGGGGTATACCGCAATTCAGCTTCGTGCAAGACTTGGCTCACGTAGTACACTGGTAGGTGTGTTTTCACCTCTTCTCGGACCAGGAAGGAGCTAATGGCAACCTCCGACGCAGCAAGGTAGAGGTATAACTTGTCCCAAGGTATTGGCTTCGATAGGACCTGCGTATCTTCCAGGTATGCCTTAATGTCTTCAAAGGCACGTTGGCATTCGCTTGTCCATACGAAGTGGTTTTTGAGGTGGAGCATGTTGGCTTTGGCCGCCTCTTTGTATCTTCGTGTGTTTACCTTGATTGCCTAAAAAAACGGATGGTTTCGATCACCGGACCTGGAGATGAATCTGTTCAAAGCTGCCATACACCCGGTTAACCTCTGGATTTTCTGTACGAAATCAGGTACGCCCATCTCGATTATACATTGGACCTGCGTGGGGTTGATCTCGATCCCTCGCTGGCTCACTAGGTGCCCCAGGAACTTTCCTGAATGTACGCCGAAGCTGGTTTTCTTGGGGTTTAACTTCATGTTGTAGTGGCGTAGTATGTCGAAGGTCTGTTTTAGGTGGTCAAGGTGATCCTTCTTTCTCAGACTCTTGACTACTATGTCATCCACGTACACCTCCATGCTCGTCGATGTGTTGGTCGAACATTTTATTCACCAACCTTTGGTAGGTTGCCCCGGCGTTGATGAGCCTGAACGGCATCCTTTCCCAGCAGTACATGTTTTTGTTGGTATAGAATGCCATATGTTCCTGGTCATCTGGGTGCAGCGCTATTTGGTGATAGCCCGCAAAAGCATCTATGAATGTCATCATCTCATGGCCTGCGGTGCTATCTACAAGCTGATCAATGTGGGGTAGTGGGAAGTTGTCCTTTGGACATGCTTTGTTCAGGTCCGTGAAGTCGAAGCAGAGCCTCCACGTCCCGTTGTGTTTCTTCACCAGGACGGGGTTTGCGACCCACTGCGGACACAAAGCTTCTTTGATCAGCTTGTTGTCCAACAACTTTCCCACCTCGATGGTCAGAGCTGCGTATTTGTCTGGTTCGTATTTCCTTCATTTTCGAGATCAGCAGCAACCACCATCTTGTACTTCAACTAACACTTGGTCATTTTGGGTCAGTTCCATTCCCTCCATTGGCGCCGGTTGTGCATCTTGCGCAGGTTCAGAGACTTGTCAGATTTCCGGTAGATCGCCTACCTCCATCATTTCAGTTTCTACCGAGATGACGTCTAGGATGTTTGGCTCGTCTACAGGGATTTGCACATCTTTCTCAAGGACCTGGACCTGCTTCACCGCCTTTTTGACCTGGCCATCTTTGATTTGGAGTAAACACTCTCGGGCCTTTTTCTGGTCACCTTTAATGGTACCGGTGCCTTTTGGAGTTGGGAATTTTACACAATAGTAGTAGGTCGAACACGCCGCTTTGAATTCATTGAAAAATGGGTGGCCAAGGAACCCGTTGTAGGAGGACTGCTGGTCGACAACAAGGAAATCTATGAGCCTAGTCAGTCTCCGCTCCGGGTCCTCGGCCGATATAAGCTGGACGCTCAGCCTAATAGTACCTAGGGGAACGGTTACAGCTTCTCCGAACCCCACTATCCTAGCATTGCTAGGTTCTAAATACGACTCAAAATCACCTAAGGAATCTAAGGTGGATTTGAAGAGAATGTTTGTGAATGCGCCGGTGTCCACAAGCAGCCTGTGAACTTGGACGTTCATGATGTTGGCGATTATCACCAACGAGTCGTTGTGGGGCGTCAGTACCCCCTCCAGGTCCGCTGAGGAGAATGTCAGCTCATCAGTAAGCTGTGCGACGGACCTGGGGCCGGAGCTGCCTTCCTGGACATGGTTCACGGACCGGATTTTGGCCTTCCTCTTTCTCTTGGACATGGAGGATCCCCCGTCTTGGAGGCCTCCGACAGCTTCGATTTCTTCCTCGAGAACGAGGAGTTCTCAGGTGGGCTCCAGGTTTTGCTGAGGTTGGGGAGGTCCCCTTCGCCTGTTCTGAGGTCCGCGTTGGCCTGCGTCCTCTTCTTCGTCATCGGAGACCTCCCTTCTCTCGAACCTGGGCCTCTTAGCTGGGGCCTTCTTCACAAACTCGGACAACTTCCCGTCCTCGTAGAATTTCCATAGTTGTTTGAGGAGGTCTCGGCACTCGCTGATGAAGTGGCCGTTTGATTGGTGGTAGGCACTGTACTTGTTGGGGTTGAGCTTCACGCGATCTTGGTGAATTCTCCTCGTCTCTTCCAACAAAGCCTTGTCCTTGACCGCCGTAAAGACGTGGTCGACGGAGACGGTGAGGACCTGGTTGAGCTTCTCCTTGAACTCGTCCCTGTCGCCAAAAGCTTTTAAGTTCCGGGGAGCCTTGTATGTGCCCCCGGACTTCTTCCCGTAGGATTTTTTCTCCTCCGGGGCACCAACTTCTTTCAGTAGTGCCTCCTGCATAGCCACGATCACCCCCGCCTTGTGGTGGAATTCGGTGTAAGTGTTCGGACATGCGAGGTGCATCTCCTTCCAGAGGTCGGTGCCCTTTCTGAGCCCGGCCATCACCGCGACGACTTTGGTGTCCTCGCTCACTGGTTCGCCTTCCAGTAGTATTTTGTCGAACCTCTCTAGGTACTGCTGGTTGGTCTCGTTCTCGCCTTGGTGGATATTGGCGAGGTGGTGCTTCTGGGTAAGGTAGGATCCAAACCCAGAGAAGTGGGCTAAGAACTCCCGCAAGAGTTGGCCAAATGAGTGGATTGACCCCGGGGCGAGTGATGAGAACCAGCGGTGAGCTCGGTCCCCGAGGGTCAGTGGGAAGTTTCGGCACTGGGTGGAGTCAGTGGCACCCACCGAAATCATGAAGTCTGCATACTAGGCCAGGTGGACTTTCGGGTCAGATTCGCCCTCGTATGCGGACCTCACCGGGAATTGGACCTTTTTCTGGACCGGTGCTCTAAGTATGGCAGATGCCAATGGAGATGTGGGAGAGTGGTGGCGTCAGGTCAGCCAGACTTGGCCGCTACTTGCTGTTGTAGCATCTCAACGGCCCTTTTCAATGTGGCCAGCTCATCGTCGCGGGTCACCTCCGGCGGATGTTGCTCGAAGGTCGTGCGCCTCGTGGACGCACGCTCTCGAGGTGTCTCACTCTGGGATGACCCCTCCATGGTGGGTCGGAACTGGCGTCCGCCATGTGGGCCCAGTCTACCGGTGGCGGGTCTCCTCAGTCGGTCATGGGCGGACCTACGAGGCTGTAGGTCTGACTCTCCCCTCTGGGACATGGCCTGGGCTGCTGTCTGCTCAACTTCTTCGCACCTCGGCCCTAGCCTGCCTTGGAGGACCTCCCTCCTCAGTGATTGGTGCGTGGCGGATGCTTCGGTGTAGGCCAAAACTCGCCCCGCGTGCGTAGCTGGATCCTCCACCACCTTGGCCCTCCCGCGTGCTCCCGGTGTTGGCGAGCCTAGGCGGAGCTCGCCTCCTGTTCGGTGTGGAGGTCGCTGTAGTGTCCCCAGGTCTGGGTACCCTGGGTGGGTCTGGCCTGCTCCCGGACCTCGGTGGCTAGAGCTCGCCTAGTCGAGCTGCCTCTGCTGCAACCTTTGCAAGGTTGTGATGGTGCGTTGGAACTCGTCGGGGTTGTTAGCCAGGTCCCTCAGGGCGGGGCTCAAATCCTCCTGTGCCACGACAACTCGCAGAGGTCGCGGAGCTACGCTTTTCGGGGGGACCTGGCGAGAGGTCTCTCCCTCAGCCTGGTCCAGGCCAGCGCCCTTCCCCCTACGGATGTTCACCGATGTCTGTTCCTTAGGCATTTTTATGGTTTTGGAGGGGGAAGCTCGCTGAAGGTCGCCGAGGTGGGGGTATGTCGCCGAGGTGGTGATCTTCCAGCTTGGGTGAATTTGTCCGGGTTCTCGTCTAGCCTCGCGTGCGACGAATTATCTGGAGTCCGGTTTATTCGTGTACACGCGTGCGTTTGGGAACCTCTTTTGGGCAGAATTTTATGGACCCGAAAATCTGGGTTTCTAGGTTTTCGTCCGAAGGAATGAAAATGTATGTGTATCTTCAAGTGTTCTTGAACTTTGTCAAGAGCACCTTCAAATCTTCAAACCTTCAACAAACCCTAATTTTTGTTTTTTGAATTTTTAAGAGTCGACCCTCCTTCTAGCACCAAATTGTTGATAGAATTTACTAATCGGTTTGTTTATGTGGTCTTTATATCGTCTTAATCCTATCAAACAATAAACTAAGATTTGTGTTCTTAGTTGTTCTTGAGGGGTGAATGTAGAGAGAGAGAAAGTGAGAGCTTAGAGAGAGAAAGTAAATGTTTGGATTATATTGAATTAATTGTGTAATAGTTACAAGAGAGGTCTTATATATAGGTGTGCAAGTGTGAGGCGGCACCTTACGAGCCTATTTGGCTTCCGGTGTTGACGAAGGTCCGTAACCCTCGTCTTGATCCCTCACACTGCTCCCCTTCGAATGCCTCATTCTACTACACATCTGTCTATCCTATTTGTACATCCGCCCACCGGACCTCCAAGCTGCGCGAGCTACTTGGCGAGCTCCCTTCTGAGTGAGGGCCTTCGGGTTAGGCGGGCTACCTGGCGAGCTCCTGGGCCTTATGCTATCTTGGGCAGCGTGGGTATGGGCTTCGACCCGACCTCCATGCTCCTGGGCGAGCTACCCCTTTGTGGGCGAGCTCCCCCACGAGCTCCCCTCACTTTGTCCGACCTGCAAGCTGGCCTCAGGCTTTCGGGGTCTGGGCGAGCTGCCGTTCACCTCGCCGAGTTTCGGCAACCTACTAGGCCTTCACAATTATTTCGATGCCAGTTGTGTTAGTTCGCCTTGTCAACAATTGTTAAATGCATAAAAATAAATAAATTATAAATTTGTTGTAGTGTAAAATATTATATTTACAAAATTAAAAAAAGATAGTGGAAAAACTATAAAACGAATTAGAAAAAAAAGCGATTAATTTAATGAATTTTAAAAAAATGTGACTTAATTCAAATTTATATACAATTAAATGCATAAAAACTAACAAATTAAAAATTTTTGTAGTGTAAAACATTAAAATTTATAAAATTAAAAAAGTTGTTGAAATATATATATAAAATAAATTAGTAATTTGGTAAATTAAAAAAAATGACTCGACTTGGACTTATATACAATTAAAAGCTTAAAAATGAACAAAGCCATCAAGTGTTCAAGTGGAACACAACTCCTCCTGATAATCCAGAGGTCGGCGATTCGATTCCCTGTACGCGCATTACAGATATTTCTTATTGGCCTATGTAAGTATATACATAAATTACTAGGTCTTTAGCCAAGTGGTTCGAGTCCGATCTAGTGCGTGTGGGCGAGTATTCAAACCTAATTGGTTTTATTAATTTTATTTACATAAGACATAGCGACGGCCATCGATGGTCTTCATATACTAAATTTAGCGTCCGCCATAGACGATCGCTATGTATTATTTTGCTACCGTCTATAAAAGTTGCAAAATACCACTCATTCGGATCAAGACCAAGATAAATATCTCAGAACCTAGTTAGCGATTAAAAAACGGTCGCTAAAATGTTTTTTTTTATAGTAATTCATTTTAAATTTCAATATACTTTAAATGAAATATAAATAAACATGTATCTATTTGAATATACAAATTAATTACGCGAAGAACTTAATGTTGTACCTGTATATGGTCTGCATTCACTCAACAACTAAAAGTGTTTACAGTGAAATTGATAATAGTATAAATTTTTTATAATCAATTCACATAATGGTCAGCCCACATTTTTTTTTAGTGTAAACAACTATTGAGTGAGTGCAATATGCAACAAGTGCTTAGATTTAGTCACAAATTAAGATATATGTATATATAATAAGTATTTGTTTATTCTCAATATTACAAATATCATAATCTGTATACATACAATGTAACTTTTAAATTCCTTATATATCTACTTCCAATCAAGGACATGATATATATACATAGGAATTATTTGGTGTCCAAATTAACTTTTAGCACAAACTCTTGCCTTCTCATAAACTTTCCCCGGTCGACAAAAGTATCCCTTCGTCGGGGCACAATGCACATCTTGTGAACAAATGCACAGCCCTTCCAGCGCGCACCCCTCACCCACTTTGCTCAATCCATCTTTCAGACCAAGAATTTGATCACTCCAATCGCTCGAAAATAGGGCGAACAGGTCATACTTTCGCTTAGTCTTGAGAAACTCGGCGGCTTTCTTATACTTGTGGATCGCCCTTGAAAAGCCACGTTCCGATTCTTGCCCCAGTGTGGCAAAGCATCGTACTTGAAGAGAGCCATTTGTTCTATTTCTTCCAAGATATCCTCAAAGAGCCTTGGGGTTTTAGGGTTTTTGCTTCTATAGTAAGTGATGTCGAAGTCGAGGGCGTCTACTTGCTTCCCCAAGTAGGCAGTGGAGGCGGTAACGTATCTCATTAGGATCCCATTGTAGAGGTCCAAGCCACAGAGGGACTTGGGGGACAAATCTACGAGCTTTTGAACGTCTTGGATGAAATTCTTCACTTTGGATAGGGAGACACTGAATGTAGTTTGATGGTACAAGAGTCCCTTCACTCGAGAATCCCATGGGCATGCGGCACTTATCATTGCGTCCTCACCGCTGTCCAAGCAAGTTCCTGATGCTTGAATGCGGTTTTGATATCCAATTACGGGATACCCCGTGATTATAACTCCTGTGTCATATCTATTTACTCGTTTATTTTAAAACAAATTTAATATTATATATATATATGTATATCAAATTTCAACATCAACATATATCAATTAGTTTAGCCAATATTCCCGAATTGAAAATTATTTGGACTTTCAACTGTTAAACATTTAATTCAATAATCGGCTATATATAACTGAAGAAACATTCAGCTAATACAGATTTGACAAAGTTTGAATTGCCCATGTGGCAAATTAGTCTAATTTATCAGTTAATATTTCACCTTAGTCGGACTAAAATATAAAAATTATATTGAAAGTTATATATAAGAGTACATTTAATTATTATCATGAAAAATCGACACAACTGAAATCAATTGCAAGAAAAAAAAAACTATTATCCACAATAATATAATAATAGAGACGAACCATTATTTGTTAGTCCATATGCGGTAGCCCTCAAGAGAGACGTTGTGGTCTTCCCGGTTATACATTTTCCATTCACGTCACCAAGAGTTTCTTGTGCCTCCTCTGTCATGTAAATATAACAATGAAATGAGAAGTATATATATCTATATTTATAAGTTCTACTGAATACATGTTATATATATAATTTCAAACTAAAGAGGCCAATTGGACGATGTGATTTTGTGTGGGATTTAAATAAATAAATATTCAGTACCCGTAGTTCTTATAGTTGATAGAACAAGTGAAGCGGTGGAGCGAAATGCAGCAATGTTATTGAGGCCGTTCCCTGTTGCGTTGATTGAGACCCGTTCATCAATTCGGTATACAACCCGTTTTTGACTTGGGTACCTGAATTTTTTTAATATCATCATACGGTGCATTGTTCCAAATACTACTTTGCATAACGCCACTTAGAGATTTTAAACCAAAATTTATAAAAAATTGTAAAACTAGCTAATTCATTTATTTGATATTTCTAACAGTGCGTACCACGTAAAATCGGCAGATTCGTGTTGTCTACCAAAGCTCAACACTTCTTCTCCGAGGTTGGAATCGTTCTTTGTTGTATATGTCACTGAGCGTTTGAACAGTTGTTCCAATTTTAGTGTCACCTGTTTGCATATGCACATACCCTAATTAAGTCACAGAATGACACTACTATTAATGTTATTACTTGTAAAAACCTAATGGTATATATTTGTCACTACAAGAAAATTAATCTTTAATGATAAGATCCTGTCATTATTGCTTTTCTAGTTAAAAATATTTAGTGAGAGGAAAATGATCTTTAATGACAGAATTTTATCATTAAAGATCAATTTTCTTGTAGTGGATCTCTAAATTACTAAAATCAATACTATTGATGACTAGCTATATGTACATGGTGCAAAATGTGTGTATGCATAATATCATATATTTACTTATCTATATGCCCTTGTTCCTAATTATTTGTTGGGATGGGGTTCAGTATAATTAAATACATGCAACATTTAATAATCAAATATATAGAGAATGCACGAACAAGACATAGATTATTTATTAGTTCATTTATTTAATTAAATACATGCAACATTGTAAGATCTGAATTTTTCTCTTTGGAAGGAGACCCATTCAATAAATTAATTAATTCTCGGGGTAAGCCTACACTCGTTTGTGGAGTGGAAGAAAAAAGTGTTCAACATTTCTTCTTTGATTGTTGCAGAGAATCTTTGTTAATTTTTGGTTAATTAAACTCACCTATGGCTACTTCATTGAATTAAGCCGACATTTTTGTGTAGATCAGGGCATGCATCCGTTGTTTGGTTCTTATATATGGAATGGGAGAATTTACGATCGAAAACGAGAAAGTAAACCGGAAAATATTTTGAAGCAACTTTTTTATGAGAAACTTCAAGGTGTTTAACTACAGAAAATCTTGTTTTAGCGAATGATTTGCGATTGATATAATTAATTTCTGGTGAATTATGCTGATTAACAACCATCTTAAGGGCAGTCGTAATTTTGCAATTGGACGAGCAACCGCCTGTACTATATATGGATAAAAAGCTAACAAATTTAAATTTTATAGTAGTGTAAAACCATTTATAAAATTTAAAAAAATATGGTAACATATCTGGTTTATTTTTTAATTATTGTATATTTTATTTTTGAATTGAAAAATGCAGTGAAATGCAGTTTGTTTACCAATTTAAGTAAAATCGTGATGTGAGATCACATTTTTAGCTAAAATGTGACCTATAGTCATGTTTAACAAACTTCCGTTTAACTCCGTGTAACATCGCCCGGTACCCCCTCCCCCCCCCCACGGTTAATGCCTTACTTTTTGTGTCAATAATTAGTACTCCCTCCATCCCAGGTCTTTCTTCAAAAAGACCAGGGCACACATATTAAGGAAAGGTTGGAGTACGTGAGTGTGAAGTTAAATAATAAAATATAAAAAAATATATTTTATTGACTTTTGTGAGTGTAAATTATTTCCTTTTTAAGGTGTGAAGAAAGAGTTGGGAAGTTCCGAAATGGAAAAACAGAAAAAAAAAGTTGGGATGGAGGGAGTAATATATAATATGTTATATATATTATGTCATGAATCACATTTATTTAACTATTTTATAATTATGTTCTTATGGATTTGAAGAATGATATAATCATGAAAATCTTTATTGTTTAATTTAATTTAATTTTAATTTAATAACAATCTAATTTAATTTAATAAAATGGGCATGCATTTGTACTATTCATATTTATTTTTATAAGATACATAATTATACTTATAAAAAAAATGATATTAATTTATTATAATATACTCATGGTTCTAAAAAACGGCCAAGTCGACCGACTAGTAGCTAGTCAGCCCTTGGCTGACACGTTTTGCCCAAAATCAACAAAAAAAAACGTCTGGAGTTGTAATCGTCGTCTAGATCCGACTAGAAACCGACTTGTCAACTAGGCGCCGACTAATTTGAGATGACATGTAATTTGGGCTAAGTAGATGACCGAATTGCCGACTAGTCGCCGACTTATGTAAAATAATTTTTTTTCCAATTTTCCTTTGTCTTTAAGAAACTACTTACTTCATTATTAGTTGACATTTTTTTTCCAAATCATGGTGCTTATCTTTTAATATGTAGAACTTTAAAATTTAAACTAATATGTATTATCTTTTGGATTTTAAATTATGTCTTTATATTTTTTTTAGTTTCATGATTATTGTCACTTATAATTTTAATTTTTAAAGGTGATGATGTTAATTATTTTATTATTTTATGCATAATGTAATATTAATTTATTAAATAATTATTTATTGTTTAGGTGTTTCCAACTAGTCGCTCTAGTTATTAGACTCTAGTGGTCCGTCTGACTTGCGACTAGTGACTTTTAAAACACTGAATATACTAAATTAAATAGAAAAAATAAAATAAGTTGTAGCTAGTTTAATGACTATGTATCTTTTGAAATTTGTGTACTGTGTACAACTTTTTTATTTAATACTATAGTCTTTATTTAATACTTAAGTCAAAAAGAATAATTAAAAACAATCAATTAATTACATTATTTTTTTCACATTGTATGCAAAATGCAAGTAGGTAGGTATATACCATAATTCTATACAATTAATACTCACAATATAAATTTTTAAAATTTTTTTTGTCAATAATAACTTTTATGTTGTGTTTCAGATTTTATAATCATTAAAAAGTAGTCAATATGAATAATATTTTTTTTCTTCTTTTAGGTTGTGTTTCAGTATTTACTCACTTTTAGACAAATAAGACATGTATATAAATTATATAAAAATACACTATTTAGCAAAAAATATGTTAAATAAATGACTAGATTTATTATTGAAATCATTTCATATAAAACATGTGTAATTTTTTATTTAGTACCGAAAGTATTTATTAATAGTGTTTATTAAAAAAAAATATGCATGTCAAATTTAAAACTATAGTAGTCAAAATGAATAATTAAAAAATAATCAATTAAGTAAATTATTTTATTTTACATCTTCATTTAAAATGCAGAAGAATTGTGGTGCCACATTAAGTATACTATTTTTACATATATAAATATTAAATAAATATTGATTAAATTTTGGATTTGGAATATTGATGGGAGGCAGGAGTGAAATTAATTAGAGTTAATAGAAATTTGAATGAGAATTAAAAGTGATGAAAATGGGTGTTGAATTTTGATGTGGGTAGAGAAGGAATTGAATACTATTAAGTTGGGGGAGGGGTGTTTTAAAGTGTCAGTCATTTTAAATAATTGGGGGAGTGAGTGGTGTGGGAGTCAGTAGTATTTATTAGTAGGAGGTAAAGCAGGGAAATGGTCAAAGCTGCAACATTTCAGGAAACTTGAACATGAGTCAGATTTTTCTAACTTTGCTTAACATAAAATGCAATAATTTAAAAAAAAAACCTAACTTATCTACATTAACGAATTAAAAATATTAGAAATTAATTTGATAAATTTTTTAAAAATTGTGACTCAATTCAGATTTATACATAACCTAAAAATTTATTAGTACTTGTAAAACCTTAAATTTACTAAATAAAAAAAATTGGTGAAATGTTTAAATAAAGGAATTCATAATTTTTTTTTAAAAATGTGAATCAATTTGAATTTATGTATACCAATTAAAATATAAAAATGAACAAAATAAGCAAATGTCTAAGGGGAACACACATCTTAAGGGAAACCTGAAGGTTGGCAACTCGATTCCGCATGGGCGCGATTTAAGCATTAATCATAGGCCTCTAAATATTATATGGGTCGCAACTCTAAAGCTAGTGGGCCGTTGGCCTAGTGTTTTGAGCCTAGTTCAGGAACCGTGGGCACGAGTTTCGAACCTTAAAAATTTGCCATCGTCATTGACGATTTTAAAATATCACCCGTTCAGATCATGACTTGAATAAATCAACGACCTGGTCTAAGCAGTCGGGAATTGTTGAGATCGTCAAGGTGGTCATTGATTAGAGAACACCATCAAAAAGCGGTCGCTAATGTTAGTGACTCGTATTTGAATGATCACCAGAATGTATTTTGAGACTAAAAATCAATTGCTATACATTTTTTTTTTAGTATAATTTCAACTACTTTTTAAAAATTGGTGTGTAACAATCCTAGAATGTATTGTAGTTAGTTTGTTTGAATTGCGTGCGCTCTGGTGTTCACTCTTGTATATATATGGAGCTGCAACTGTAATTTTTGGTGTAATCTTTTTAAACATGTTTTGAAGTACCTTCGACCTTCCTTTAATATATATTTTCTTTCTTTCGTTAAAAAATTTAAAATTCAAATTAATAGAGAGACGTAAAATCAATTAATTTATATTTGATGGTATTTCAAAACATCCACTAAATAATGATATCACATCTTCAATTTGAATTTATTGAAATAATTAACGTGTACGAAATATAAATATATATATATATATATATGTATATATATATGAAGAATGTACAAATAAACGGGAAACGACTTGCTTAATATCCCTTTATGCGTTAATATTGAATTGTACGTATTGTAATATTCTTTTAACGGAAAAGAAGAGCATATAATATTTCAGTTACTACAAGTCAGAAGTAGTCCAAAATTATGCTATGTGTTATATCTGCATGGTTGATTGTTTTGTGATTTTACATTAATTATTTATCGGTCAAACTGATATATGTATATATTTTTGTTCAAGAAAGTGTCAAATATAATTATTAAATTCGAAGTTTTACTTGGTTTAAGATATATATACTAGTATAAACAAAAACCCAAATATGGACATCTTACCCTATAACCTTCTTCCTGCTTGGTTAAATTGATAATTAATTTCCGTGCAGAAAGTATGTGAAACTCCTTGTTTTTGTGTTTATTATATATATATATATATATATATGTATAATCTTATATAGCGTTTTTATTAATGCCTATTCATATATACATTGCGATCAGTATTCATAAATTAAAGGGTAAGTTATTTAAAAAAATATTTGAAATTAGTCCATATATAACAAAAAAGAACTCTATTAAGATTACCTAATCCGTCTCACTCTTAATTGCTGTTTTGCCAAAAAAATCCATCAACATGTTCCATTAATGCTACTCCATGCATAAATAATAATGGGATTTTTTGGGAGGCTTAATTATATATAGATGATATAAAATTCGAAAATTATATGTAGGTGAAAAATGAACTACGGTATTATGCGATTGTACTATTGACCAAACTTCTATACTATTACAGATTTCATAGTACTATATACTTGAAACTCGATTTATTAAATGTAAGCATAGTACGTACTGTGAAATCTGTAATAGTACAGAAGTTTGGTTAATAGTACAATCACATAGTACCGTAGTTCATTTTGCAACTACATGTAATTTTTGAATTTTATATCACCTATATATAATTAAGCCTCCTTAATTGCACATGTGCGCGTAATTGTCCCTAAATAATGAAGATAAATAAATGCAGTATTTTTACACTTTACCCTCCCTTTAGTCTTATAATAACAACGCACACCATTATTAATTAAACCAAACCTTCACCATCCGTACAAACAGTATTTGACAAATATGTCCGGGTTATATATGGAAGGAGTAGCATGTATATATATATATATATATGAGTGACTTACGTATAAGTTCAAAAAAGTTACTATATTTACGAATAGGTGCTGTGCAGAATAAAAATGTGTTTCTGTGCAAATATTTTGAACATATTTGTAAATATATTGACTTTCTTGAATCTATAAATCATCCTATATATATCTCATTTGGCTGACACCGAACGTGAAATCATTTCACTTGTTATTGGTCCTGATGAAATTTGCATCGGATAATTGGATTGTTAAGTTTTTAATTCATATATATGAATTATTATTATTATAATCATAAATGGTAATTAATATTCAATAGTAAATTAATTATTCCAGATCCCATAATTTGGACAAATTAATCCGGAGGAGGTTTTTTTGTAATTAACTACCCCGGCCATTAAATAAACAAAAGAAACACCAGCGTACGTACCGGTGAAATAACCCCAAGAACTCCAAGCGACACCCTAGCAGCATCCAGGTCCGGATCACCGGTTCTGAGGACCCGGACCGTAGCATAGCCATCCCCAGCCTCGGCAGGCGTAACGATCCTAAGCTGGACTACATGATCATGAACCTGACTCCCCAACCCCAACAATGAGCTCCCGTGGGCCCCCGTCGCCATCATCCCCCCACCGTCAACCCCCACCAGTAGGGGGCGTAGGGGAGCGCCAGCCCATTTTGGGCCGCCTCCTCGATCACCCTCCTCAGGGTCACCCCACTCTCCACCGCCATAGTCCTGCCCGAAGCGTCCACGCTCACAGTCCGGTTCAAATTCTTTGTGCTTATCAGCACCCCCTCGTCCCCCTCCGGGCAGACCAACTTCGGAATGCTGTGGGAGTAGCGCGTCGCCACTTTGATTTTGGCCTTGGCCATGCTGGCACGCGCCACAGCTGATACCAGGTCCGCCTCCGAGGCAGGGTACACGGCAACGCCCGCGCGGCATGTGCTCCTGTCCGGGAATGCACCGTAGGAGTTTGTGATGGTGCAGTTTGAGTTTTCGACCCGACAATTTATCGGGTCTTCGGGCGGGCTGCATTTAGCCCGGCTGCTGATTATCGCTAAGAATATGAGAACTTTTGCTGTAATCATCTCAGAGAATTGAAGTAATTAGTTTCTAGCTTCCAAGGGGCCAAATAGTGCCAAATGAAGTGGCTTTGAAGTTGAATTATATATCTCCAACCATATATATTTAATTAAGAAATGGATATGTGTCATGATGATACGAGGTCGAGGTTAGGTAGGGTGGTATACGCATTTTTATGCGGCGGCTAATGCGCTATGCTCGTATATAGTTGCTCCATTTTTTTTACTTTCTAATGTTTAATATAAGCACTCATAATAATTATTATAATTTCACGTGTATAGTTTATTATATTAATATTATATAATTATATAATATTAAGGGAAGTTAAAATATAACTGAAAAAGCAGTTATTTCCCCTCTCTGGATAAAATAAGACATGAGATTTCATTCTACGATACAGGAGATTATTCATTCCAGAACACATACACAGACCATCATCTTAAAACACATAGACACATATACAGTACCAATTCGTGGAGATTTTGTTTGCAATTACTGCAACTGGGACCCCGAGGACATGGAAAGGACGAGGATTACAATCTGGTTCAAGTTAATTCCGCATAGCATTTACAGAGGTCAGATTCCTAATTATCGTGTTAGAATGTCTGGGCCCAACATGCCCCATTGAGAGGAGCTAAAACACAAGTTCTACACCAACTTTAAATAGTTACAAATATGGGCAAATACTCATGATATGATGGTAACTATTCATGTTTAACATGTACTGCTCACCACTTATTTGACAAATTTTTTTTATTGTTCACAATTGTAACAAAGAATTTTTTAATTAGCATATTTTCGAGGAGTCGCTATAATAGTTTTGAACATGCAAAGAAATGAATTTAAATAATGTTAAATACTTTGTCTTTGATTAGATTTTTATATATGCAAAACATATATTTTATTAAATTGTTACTAATATATTTTGTAAGTTTAATGACTAAGGAAGTTATAGTTGTAAAATGGAAGTCAACAGTTGTATAGTTGCTTAATCTACAACTAGACAAGACCTTGCAGTTGTAATATTATTCCTACTGCTAGAATTGAATTTGCAGGAACTTGCAGCTGTAATGTTCAAGAAACCTACAGCTAAGAAGACCGTTTAAAGATTGAAGTATAAGATTAAGGATTAAGAAGGATTATCAATACCTTTAAAACTCAAATTAGTAAAGCACTTATGCACTAACTAGAGAGTACTTAAGGATGTGTTTATCATGAAAGAATATGGTTGATTAATGAAGACTAATTCAAAAGAGAACCAGAATTCTGATAATAAGGATGAATAGTACTGTCAGTACTATTCTGAGTGAAGATGGATGACCACTTCACATATGCAAATGCTATAGAGAGAAAGAGGAGCCTTATCCAAAATTCAAAATTGAATTCTCCAACGGATAAGACACAACCCTTCATCTACAAATAGAGGAAGAATTTAAAGGAAACAACAACAACAACCAGAGCATTCAAGCATTCAATCTGAGCAAGTCTACAACCAACAATTTTGAGAGAGAGAGAGAAAGCTTTTCTATTTTTTCATTCTTTCTGATACATAGGATAGTTGGTTAGGATTTTTTTAGTGGGAATCACATTCGTTGTTGTTCCCTCACACACTTTAAATTTCTACCTAGTGTAGATATCTCTTTGTGAGGTTTTTATCTTTGAAACTCTTTGTGAGTTTGTATTCTGTGTGAATAGGTTAGAGTATTCTCATACTTAGAATAGAAATCTGAGTGAATCTAGTTCTGAGGGGAAATTACTTGCATTGATCTTAGTGATTCTTAGTCAATTTGACACCTGAGTGGTGTAACAGTGGATGTAGGAGGTCTTATTCATAGACTCTGAAGTACTATAAATCTTACTTATTTACTGTTTTATCTTGCTTATTTAATTTCTGCACTACATATTTAAATTCTTGTTACATTCATCATTCGTTTTGAAATAGTGCATAAAACTTTATGTTTTTCACAAAGGAACTAAACTCTACAGTTGTAGACTTCATAAGTTACTCAGTTGTTAAGTTGCAATAGGTCACATTATTGTTCATTAACGCTTACACATTATTTCCGCTGCACATTAGAGGTTTTCAATACACTTTCAAGTGTGAAAACCCCTCTGATCTTGTCTACAAGTTGATTGTTCTATTTTGTAAAGTTTTTCTAACTTTGCAGCTGTAAACTTCAATAGTTTACAGCTATAACTTTTGTGGTCCATAACTCTTGTAGCCCGATCCCGCGAAGCCGGGCACATACGCGCTCTTGTTTTAAACTTATAGAAGGCAACTGTAAGGTTCTTGAACCCCTATTTGAAAAAGTTTAAAATTTGTTTTGATTTTTAAAGGTCTATTCATCCCCCTCTAGACCTTTACCACTTAAGGGACTAACAAGTGCTATCAGAGCAGTTGACTTGCCACTGCTTTGATCAGTACCTAGCTATATCCTTTTTGTTTTTCAAAAAAACACACATGCATACTTGCATATGGCTCTAAAAATGGTAAAATCCAAGGTTCATATGTTCTCCACAGAAGATTATGAAGAATGGAAGATCAGGATGCAAGCACATCTGTCTGCAATCAATGATGAAATGTGGTCAATCATTGAGGATGACCCTATAATCTTTGAGAAGGTTAACACTGCAGCTGATCAATCAACTGTACTAGCTCAGATCATCCCCAAACCTAGAAAGGAATGGACATAGGATGACAAGAGAAGGTCTAACCTTGACAATGTTTCAAAGAACACTATTCATCACTCCTTAGATAAAGTTATGTTTAGTAAGATTAAAAACTACAAGAGTGCAAAAGATATATGGGAAAAGTTGGAAATGATTTGTGAAGGAACTGAACAAATCAAAGAAAACAAACTCGTGATAGCAGTTCAAAAATTTGAGAACTTTAAAATGAAATTTGGAGAAGTTCTTGGAAAGTTTGAATCAAGATTCATTAAAATACTCAATGAGCTAGACTCACTTGGTAAAGAATACTCACAGAAAGAAATGAACATGAAAATTCTTAGAGAATTTTTCCCCCTGTTGTTGTTGGTCATGGTTATTTTTGTAATTTATTGTAATTTTTTTAAAGGTAATTTATTGTAATTTTAAAATTATAGAAAAAAATCAAGTACACATGCAGATTAAGTCATCAAAATATACGCATCATGAGTAAGCCTGCAATCTTAACATAATCAAGTGGAACAAATCACATCTTAACATAATCAAGTGGAATAAATCAACTTTTAACCACTAAAATCATGCACAATTTTCTACTTAATTCTCAGTAAATCCATAATCAATAGTTAATTTGTTCACAGATAACAAGTTTTTTACAATTTGAGGCACAACTAATACCTCACATAAATTAAAATAAGGGACTTATATTAACAGAATAATTACCAACATGAGTGATTTGTAAACGTGAACCATTAATTACCGACAACAATGCAATCGGTAAAATGCATATCCTTAATTATATTTTTGAGATAATATACAGAAATAGTCTTTGGCTAGATGATTAATTGTTTTTTGGTCACTTTGATCAAAATAGATATTTTTTTAATCATTTTGAAAATTTACAATTTCGCATACTGCCCAGAAATGCAACGGAATTAGTTGAAATTGCTGGGAATAGACTTTATTAGTGATCTCAAAGCTTGATCTGAGAAATACACGGTCTCCAGATGTGTGGTGCATTCACATTCTTTCCGGGCTCATTTGGTTCGTAAGATAAAACTATCTATCCGTAAAAAATATGCATGTTTTCAACGGATAGATAGTTTTATCTTACGAACTAAATGAGCCCGCATGTATTGCATTCTATAGCCCACACCGAATGACTTATAATTTAATACGGGAATAATTTGAAATGGATGGGAATGAATATCATTAGTGGTCTCAATGCTTTAATTCGATACTAAATTTTTTTAAATGAGTGGTATTTATATAAAATAATTATCAAAATGGCTAAAAAGTGTTTTGTGACATTACATGACAAAAAAACAATTTAACCAAGAAAAAATAGCTAAAAAGGAATTTTTCCCTATACTTTTTCAAAAATAAAAGAAAAATACCTCCAATATGCCGTGCACAAAGGATATTAAATATACAATATATATTTCTAATATCATGTGAAGAAATAAATTAAGTGGTCCTCTCCAAAAAGAAAGAGTCAATTTGTCAACATAAATATGAATTAAAGAAATTGAAGAGCTTATAATTATTAATGTACTGCTAGAAATGGAGTGGGACAACAAATGAAGATAAAGAAAGATTGGAATCAAAACGCTGGTAGGTCTTCCCTACACAAAAACAGTTGTGTTGACAGAAAGACTAGGGTCAAGAAGCTGGTACATGTCCATACATAAACAGATCATATAAACTTCTTAAAATAATTTAAATTGTTTTAAAATCTTACAAGATATATGAAAGTGTAGAAAAAATAGTGTTAAATCATTTATAAACTCTTAAAATATAAGTTTATCATAGTTTATAAATTCCAGTTACTTCAACAATGACCCAACGACAGATCACCCTGATCACCTCACCCGTTCTCTGACATCAACATAAAAAATTATACAAAAATTTAAAATATTTAGTATAAATTATTAAAGAGATTATATCCCATGATCCAATTTTAAATAGGTTTAAGAAAAATGAGATAAAGTAAATAAAGTAAGATTACTATAAATTATTGTGTTCTCTATATATAAATAAATTGTTAATGAGGATTATAATAAAATAATTAATTTTAAAAAGAAAAATGATAATAGATTTAGAAGCCGGACAAAGAAGAATTAGAATAGAGTCAGTAGAAATAGAAGGGAATACATTACATATAGAGGGGGAAATGATGCGTTCTTTGGAAATTAAGTAGTCCTTACGTTATTTATCACTAATACAAAAAAAAGGCTTGGAGAGCTCATGAAATTCCACTTAGAAAGCGGTTAAATGAACTCTCCAAGAGAAAGCTATCTAAGCTGGATTTCTCATAGAAAGCGGTTACAAAACCGCTATAAAAATCGAGCTTAGAAAGCGGTTATGAACCGTTCTCTAAGTGGTCACTTAGAGAGCGGTTCATAACCGCTTTCTAAGCTAAAATCCGTTTTTTTTCTTGCACAGCGGTTTCAAACCGCTATCCAAGCATATATATATATATATATGTTAAGTACCTTATTTTAGATTTTGATGTGTGCAAAACAATGTGTTTAATTGGATAAATTGATCTAACACTTGTGCTAATGAAATTGGTGTTTGAAACTAATAGTTATAAGTGCAGTCTGCAGTTGTATACCTGATCATTCTACAGCCAGTCATGACCTTACAGCTGCAAGGTTTCTCTACAGCCAATTTTTCATATTTACAGGACTCTACAGCTGAATGGTTGAAGACCCTACACACCTGAAAGAACCGTTTGAAGAGGAAGTACAAGTCAGAGATTATTTGAGGATTATGAAGACCCTTAAGCACAATTAGTGTAGCTCTCATGCACTCACTAAAATGTACTTAAGTGGAGATTATTTCTAAAGAAATCTGGAGGATAATGAAGATTATGTTGAAGACAGCCAGAATTCTGAAGAAAATGACAATAGTACACTCAGTACTATCCTGTGTGAAGGATGAGGACCACCTCACACATGCCAATAAAGAGAGAGGAGCCTTATCCGGATTTCAAATTTGAAATTCTCAACGGATAAGTCACACCACTCAATCTATAAATAGAAGAAGTCCCCAGAGGAAGCAACAACAACAACTCTGAGCATACAAGCATTTTGCCTAAGCAAGTCTACAGCCAACAAAATTTCTTAGAGCTTTATTGTTTTTATCTTTCTTTGTGATTCATAGGATAGTTGGTTAGGATTTTCTTAGAAAGAATCACACCTTTTGTTGTTGTTCCCTCACATGTTTTACATTTCTACTTAGTGTAGATATCTCTTTGTGAGGTTTTGTAAACTCTTTGTGAGTTGTATTCTGAGTGAATAGGGAAGTTTAATCTCTTGTTAGAATATGAATCTGAGTGAACCTAGTTCTAACTGGGAACTACTTGTATTGATCTGAGTGATCTCATCTTAGTGAATTTGGCACCTAAGTGGTGTAACAGTAGATGTAGGTGGTCTTTTTATAGACACTGTACCACTATAAACTTGGTCTATTTACTTTCTGTCATTTAAATTCTTGTCCTGCATATTTAATATATCTATTACATTCATCATTCTTTTGAAAATCGAGTGCATAAAACTTTGTGGTTTTCACAGAGAAACTGACTCTACAGCTGTATACTTCATTAAGTCACTCAGCTGTTAAGTTTGTTTATATTATTTTTCATTAACACTCACTTATTTCCGCTGCACATTAGAGTATTCTCAATACAATTTCAATTGTGAGAATCCCTCTGATTTCTTGTCTACAAATTATTATTTTTGGTTGCAAGTTTTGAACTCGGCAGCTGTAGACTTCTCAAGTCCACAGCTGTAACCTTTGTGATCCTGTTTTCAAAACTCTTGTAGACTTGTTGTTTGTAATACCCTAAGTTTTCATGTCCATATTTGCTTCACTAAATATTT